>JAVQIZ010166271.1:0-13568 GCA_036023535.2 Galaxias brevipinnis
CCCCCCACCCCCCCCCGCCTGTGCACGGTGTAAGAGGGCACAATAGAGAGAGAGTTGACCGTTCTAACCTGCGATTACTCTGAGCAGAGTGCATGGGAATAAATGACAGTTTTCCTTGATAGTCTGAATAGGTAGATTGATTTGTTGCTATTTGCTTTTTAGAAATAAAGACAGTAGGAAGGTTTGAAAAATCGCTAAATGAAGCGAAAGACGCTACATGGAAAACACGTTTTTGCCTTGGGTTTCCTGTTGTTGGTGGGCCTATAGTCGCATTAAGCCACTTCTGATTGGTGAGCATGACTTGCGCATGACTTGTACATGAACAGCATGGCACTTCTGATTGTTGAGCATGACTATCACACAGGGATGGCATGCATTTGTATAAGCATTGACCATTAAACCCTGATAAGGTTAGCTAACTTAAATCGCAGCCTTTGCAATTTGCTAATTGCATTGTCTCAAATCGCGATTTCGATTTGAAATCGATTAATCGTTCAGCCCTAACACACACACACACACACACTCTCCCTCCCTCCCACCCTCCTTCTCCATCATTTAAGGAGCTTTCGGCACTTTATCTAGGAAAGCTATCAGTAACAGTGATGTCTGGTGTTAAAAATAAACACAAGCATTTGGACTGGGATAATACACAGAGAACACACACACACACACACACATGCGCAAATAACTTTCTCCTCCTTCTCTTCCTCATTGTCATCGTACTGTTTCGTACTGTTTCTTACCTGGCAAGTCCCATTGCAATAAAAAGCCTTTTTGCACCTCCCGCACTTGGCCAACCCTTCTTTCCTGTAGTCAAGAAAATAATGTATAGATAGAGTTTATCAGATTGCTAAAAGAGACACAAGAACAATCTATGGATATGTGCTTTGCAATAACCCAGTCAAACATCTATGGACAACAATACAACAGCAAAATGACACACACACACATACACAGGAACAAAGTGTTGCTTTGTATGGACAATATTTCCCCACAGAGCATGCCAGACATAGACCTTCCACATGCCAGCGATTCACAACTGAACCTGACGATAAAAACACAATCACATATGAGTATACTCCTGCTTCCACTGCAGTGCTCACAGCACGGCAGGTTCATCTCTGCTACCGGAACCCATGAACAGTTCGATTGTACTCATTGAATCTCTCTCTGCTTTTTGTTGTGTGTCATGCAGACCAATACAGCTAGTCTGGGGCTGGCCTCACAGTAACTTTCACATCAGTACATGGAAGACCTTAAGGCTGCACACCCCTTAACATGACACAGAATCACTGGTTTTTGACACAATATGGCCTCAGTTGGCCGCATGTGCTCACCTTTTGGGGAACAATGCCACTATCAGAGTCCACACTTTTACCACATTAGGCCAAGGTGTTTACACCTTTAAAAGCTGTGTGTATGGATGTATCCATGGGATCACGTGAGTTCCTCTTTGTGCCTAAATCTTGTCTGGTTGTCAGTTTTCCAACCTTACCAAATGCAGCTGTAGTTTCTACCCCCGGAGAAAAGCTTTGAGAAATGCCGTGGTATTAATAGCAGTGACCTTTGAGAGGGCCAGCTGCCCGGCCTAGAACCACACCAGCAGAGGGACCCCAAAAAGCCATACCGCCAGAGAGCTGCAGCACATTCAAAGCAAAAAGTGCTCATTTTTCATTGTGCATCTTCAAAAGAGTGTTGTTACCAGCGCAAGTGAAGTTAGGGTTTCTTGCACACCACCACTAACTCCCATGTTAACTCCACAAATGGAACACATACTGGGTTTCACCTCACATAAAAAAACACATGCCTTTAAAAGCTTTAAAGAGAAAGAAAGTTGCTACAATGAAAACAGTCCCAATTCTTGGGACACTGTTCATCATATATTGACTCAAAGTTGTATTATCCATCAGAAAGGCTAGCACAAAATCTCTTTCACCCATGTCACCATAAAAATGCCTCTGAAGTCCCTAGGACTCAATACACAAGCTGATGTTCAATAAGCAAACCATGGCAATGCTTTTTTTCAAACGAATGAAAACATGCAAAAGTAAGTTGATTTCATTGATTGACTTATTCAATTGCCTGCTTGCATGCTACCTCAATGGACTGATTGACTGGATGATTCTCTTTCAAGAGCATATTTTAATTGGGAAAAGTATAACACAGCAATATATTTAATTGCCTTACTTTGCAAATGTGTGCCTTGTACAGGAGAAGTGAAACTAGCCAAGCCATAGTTGTGCCTTCCAACATAGTCAGGTTGCCAATGCGTGGGCCTGACCCCACTGAGCGTATATGCCCACCCAATCAGATTGCCTTCTTTGTGCACACATTTGATATGAATGAGAACCTAACGTGGGACAGAGTGGGCTGACCCAATCAGATTGCACGTTGTTTTGACCATTTGCGTGTTAACCTGTCATTCATTGTTTATGGTGCTGCTGCTGAGTCTGTGGCTGATAAGAGAATGTGAAGCTTGAAATCAGATCGTCATTTGATTTCTCGCGCTCAGCCTTTGTCATTAAAATATCGTTTTCATCGATATTGACTTGCTCATGAAGATTAGATGAGGTTATTTCTCAGAAAATATTTGACCAAGTCTGATAGTTGAACAGTGACGAAGGTCCACACTATCGATTTCTTCACATGCTTAGACCTATACATTTGTGTATAGTGTCCTCTTGAGAATAAGAAAGGAAAAGACCATGCCTGGTAAGAAAACACATACCTTTACTTTGAAAAGATGAACCCAAGGCTTACTTTGCTGCCCACTCTAAGCATTTTTTTAAATGCAGCATTGCCTTTCCAATAAGAGACATTGAAACAGTCATCTATAGGACCAAAATAAGTTTGCACTGCCAAACAGGATGGTAACAGTAATTAGAGGTTCATTTGAAAGGCCTAAGTCATTTTATTAATCCGGCTAATTTGACCTATTAACTATAAATTAGAAAGGATGATTTGATTGTAAATACAGTACATAGAAGCTTCGAGGACATTAAGTGGGCATGGGTTCAATACAGACATTTCATGTGGGACCCACTTGGGTTAACCGACTGGGCCACACACAGGCACACCCACGTGGGTAAACTGCAGGGACTAGGTGGGTCACTTGTTGGTAAAAGTTACGCAGGCTCAAAATTGACAGTTTATCTCAGACCCATCACTAGCCTGGTTGAAACCCACTTATGACCCATTTGGCCAAACGCATGTGAGGGCTGCATGGAACAAACCAATTTCAGACCCATTAAACAACCCACCTAGTACCCATGTTGGCCCCACGTGTAAATATTGGCTGGGATAAACACAGTGAACACACCAGACCATGAGTCCCTGTCACACTCAGAAAGATTGACCCATATCACAGAAATAGATTCCATTGGGTAGACTCCTTACGCAAAACTTCTGGAGAGGTTAGTGGCTAAAATTAGCACCCATCTGCACCTACACATGTAATATAGTTTAGGCGGTGTTAAACTGAAAACCTGTTGCTTGTAATGAAACTTTGACAGTTAAAGCTATATAGTTTTGATGGCTTGCGTGAACACTCTCGACAACAACAAAAAAGCATAGTTAGGCTATTGAATTCACCAAATTATGGAACAAAAATGTCAAACAGAACAGGTTAGTCATACCTTGTGAAGCAATACTCGCAGAAGCATCCTCTCTCGCTGACAGATAGAACGTAAGAATACGCCGGACATGAAAAAACGAGCTCCCCAACTTTAAAAGGTTTGGTAACTCGGAGTCCTCGCCCCTTTCCGGGACTGTCAAACCTTTCTATTCCTTCGATACTTTCCTTCATATTGTTTATTAGGTATACAATGTTTTACGTTCCGAAAAAGTTTATTTTACCAGAAAAGGCAACGGCTGTAATCACGTCTGCTGCGCTGGTTGAATGACATCCCATTCAAAACAGCTGCGACCTACTCCCAAAATTACTGATCATAAGCTACTTCAGTATCTGCCACAGCAAGCGCCCTTCGCAATGCCCTTAGCTGACGCATTTATCGAATTCTGATATGGATAAGTGAATGGATGGATGTTAGTGCAAAGTATTATGTTTATTATAGATTAAAAAAATATTGAATAGAAATGTTGCAGAAGTTATTTTATTTTTTATTATTTGGATGCCTCCTTAAAAGGTAAGTACCGACAGAATACATGTGCATTAAAATAACAAATCAAAATAAAGAAAAGAAAATCTATATTTAAAATGAACAAACAACAAACATTTGCTTTTTTTTTTTTTTTTTGCAATTGGCCTACAGTTGGCCTACAATTTTTAAGATTCAACCAAAACAAAAACAATCCCTAACTCCTATATTCTCCTATACAATTTTAAATGTGTAAAAAAAAAAAATCACATTCCTCACATTTTGTCACTGAGGGAAGCCCACGGGCTAATAGAAAGTACAAAACTTTATCAGGTGACTTGACTCCACCTGTTGCTTTACTAATGTTAGCCTTGCTAAAATTGTCAATCAAAAATATGAACTTCCCCAATGACAGTGGCAAAGTGCTTTTACAAGCCAAGAAGGCACATACAAGCAAAACAAAATAAAATGAAAAAAAGAATTAAATGAAAAAAAGAATAAGGCGATCCAATTTTGTCTACAGGGCTTACTCTGAATTGGAGGTGAGTTGAAACCATCCACCTCTTAATCATCGTGTAACACAAATCTAGTCAACAACGTGATGAAACGACTTTGTATCACCTAAAGTAATAAACAAACAAAATTTGGCTAGGTTCGTATTTAAAAAAGGATAAGAAAAATTTATGAGGCAGTCAGGTACAGTCTAGCAAATAAGAGCTGTAAAGTTCAAAATGATTGAAGAAAAATAAAATAGAAACACTTAAATAAAATGTTGTTAACACAGAGATAGAACACTAATAATTCAATTTGGAAGAAACATTTCTGTTAACATCCTCCCCAAATGCAGCTTTACTTCTATAGGAAACACTTTGCAAAATGGGAAATGACTGTAATCTAAGCTTTGTCACATGAACTAATATATCTCTTATATTGATGTAGAGCAAGTGAACTATATGGGCAGCCTGTCTCAAGCGACACTTTTTAAGGAGTGATAAATGTGTCTCTATACGACATTTTATTGATTTATCCAAGGCTTTTGACACAGTCGACCACAATATCCTTAAAGTCTCCATCCAGTCATTTTATAAAACATTTAAAAATATTTTGCTTAAACTTACAAATCATGTCTGTTATGTTTTTTCTGCAAAATACCTTGAATTACCTTGTTAAAATCCCCAAAATGTAACCTTCTTCTGCCTCATTAAGAATTCCTGGATCTGAGTCGCCCTGCCCCCCTCTAGTAGAATACCCGCCCATCCCCCACAACCCTCATCTGTCCCCACGCATACTGGCTCGAGCCAACCCGCCCATGAACGGTGGTTGGTTAAAAATGGATACTTAAAAATTTGTGATGTCACAAATGATGAGACTGTCTTTGGTGCATTGCATTTTCAAAACAGACATGCTCAGCCATGGTGTTGGCTGCTTATTTTTGCTCCTGAAATGTCTTGTAGCACATGAAAAACACCACAAGGACATGTAACAATGTTAAAAACTTGGTTTTCACTGGAGGGGGTCTTTAAGTGGAGGCTTTTTACTAGGGCTCTCAGAGCAAGCAGTTGATTGGTTCTCTAATTCCCTCACTGATAGGTCTCAATGCATCAAATATGATGGTCTTTGCTCTATTGCTTTGTCTGTCTGCGAGGATGTTCCTCAAGGCTCTGTGCTTGGCCCACTTTTATTCACTATTTCTATTAATGACTTAGGTCAAGATGTGACAGATGCAAATGTTGGTTTTTATGCTGATGACCCTGTTGTTTACTGTTGTGTGTCAACACTGGCTGAAGCCGTTGACCACTTGCAAAGTGCTTTTAATGTTCAGAATACCCTAGCTCAACTTAAAGTGGACTTTCACCCAAAAAGAACAATTAATTCATTATTCTCTTCTTATTATAAACAATAAAAGGCCTGATTGTAAAAGTATGTCTTCAGGAGAGTTTTAAGATGAGCACAGAGTCTGTCAAACCTTATATTTTCAGGGAGACTATTCCAGTGTCTAGGAACCCTGATTGCGAATGCCCTGTCAACCTTTGTTTTTAATCTTGACCTTGGAAGACTTAGCAGTGCTTTCCTAGAGGACCTCAGATTACAATTTTGGGAATAAGGTGCAACACGTTCTATGATATACATCGGGGCTAATCCACACCTAGTTCAAAAGCCATTAATAAAATCTTAAAATCAATTCTATAATCAACAGGAAGCCAATGCAACAATGCCAGGACTTGGGTAATGTGCACTTTTTTATTCTTGTTAAAAGCCTGGCTGCGGTCTCTTTGCACTAGGTGTAAACGGGAACTTTATTTACTCAGACCAGAGTAAAGTGCATTGCAAAAATCTAGTCTGGAACTTATAAAGGCATAAATCCCCTTCTCCAAATCAGCGGAGGACAAAAACTGTCCTACTTTTGAGATGCTTCATAGCTGGCAAAAACAAGACTGGACAGTCTTTGAAGATTACTCCTTGTTTTCTAGCCGCAGATTTAACATTCAGTGTAAGGGATCCGATATTGTTAGTAATAACATCCCTGATATTTGGTGGGGGGAAAATTATGATTTGGTCTCATTAAGTTGCAGAAAATTTTGGGACATCCAGAAGTTGATGTCCTCAAGGCAATCTGAAAGCATACTTGGTGTGTTTAAGTCATTCGTATTTATCGGGAGAAATAACTGTGTATCAGCGTAACAATGGTAGGATACATTATGTTTACTGATTATTTGGCCAAGGGGAAGCATATAGATTGAGAATAAGACAGGGCCTAAGATCAAGCCTTGAGGTACTCCGTAGTTCACTGGTTTGGCCGATGAAGTCGAGGTTCCCAGCCAAACAGCGAATTGTCTCTTCAACAGATATGATATGAACCAGTTCTGAGCATTTCTTGTTACTCCCAGGTAATTTTGTTCAATAAGTATAGTATTTCAATATACACAGGATATGATGTTATAATATCCATTATGCCATACTCCAAGATGAGCACTTCAAAACACAATATTTTATAATGTACTCGATTAGAGAGCAGATATGTCATTGGGGTTTTCAAGTGGGCACCCTCCATCTTGGATGTTTCGTTAATTTGAGCACACGACACCTCCAGAAGGCTAAACGGTGCGCAATGTCATCTCAGAGCCACCCCCCTCTATATCCGCTCTCGGCACGGTCAGATATAAAGAAAAAAAAAGTTGTTAATTAAACCGAGAGATATCCCTATACCTATCCCTATTACCTATTCCTGCAGGCACTTTCTGCCAACTTTGCAGGGATACTTACCACCTGAAAAGAAGATCATCTTTCCCAACTCTCCTGCAGGCTTGATAAATGACGCTCTGCAGGGAATGCTTGACTTTTATACATTTGTCTTGAGATTAAACCACTTTTTAGGGTTTTTCAACATGATGTTCTTTACTTTTGTGCCCATACAGGATCCTTCCTTTTCAGCCACAGCCACTGGCTACTTCTTTCTGCTATATCTGATATAGCTTTTATGGTCTGGCGCAATTCTTTGCCGCAGATCCCTAACTCCTGAAGTAGTTTGGTTGTTGATATTGCCACAAATCCACAGCATCCAACTTCCACAGGACACACCTTTGTTCTCCAACCTCGCTGTTCTGCCTCAGCTGCTAATTCGCTATAGCGTAGTTTCTTTCTTTCGTATGCCTCCTCTATTGCTTCTTCTCACGGGACTGTTAACTCTATGAAATAAACAATTTGCTGTGTGTTGGACCAGAGTAATAAATCTGGTCTTAAGTTGGTTGTAGCGATCGCTGATGGGACTCTCAGTTGTTGGCTGACATCAGCAAGCATTTTCCAATCACATGCTCTCCTCAGCTGCCCTGAGTTTTGTTTTGCCCTATAACTCTTCTTTCCCTGTACTCCCTCCCTGATAAAGCTAATGTGGTGCATGTCGCCCTCTGCTCCAATTGACAGGGCATTAACTGTTGAGCGCCTATGCTCTATTGCTTCCGCCAAGCATTTTAGTACTTGATTGTGGCGCCAGGTGTATCTTCCTTGAGTAAGGCTCGTCCTGCACCCAACCATTATGTGCTTGAGATTAGCTGTCCCGCCACAGAAGGGGCATGTTGGATCCTCACCTACCCATTGGCTGAGATTTGTTGGTGTTAGCAGTACGTCGTAGGTTGCCCTAACAATTAAGCTAATTTTTGTGGATTCCATTCCCCACAAGTCCTTTCTTTGCTCTACACTTTCCCAGTTCATCCATCGCCCCTGTTTGGCTTGTGAGACAGTTTTTAGCGCTCCTTACTGCTTCCTGTTGCTTACTTATCTGTTCTGTCACTAATTTGCGTTGTTCCAAAGGGGTTGCTTTTGACTATCTCGGTTTACTTGTACCAAGTTCAAATCCTCCTCGTCCATGTTGTACTTGTCCTACTATTTCCGTATGTTTAAGGGCTGCTTGTGCTTGCAGTACTGCCTCTTTTGGATTCCATTTCCGTCCTGTTGCTAATGTGGGTGCCGCTTTTCTTACTTTTATCTCGGGATTCCGTAAGTGTCATTTCTAACTTTAGTGCACTTAAATTCCTCTGTAAGTCCGGTAAGCGGCAGCTCCAGAGCACCTTTCCCATAAAGAGCCAGGCTACTAAGACACCGTGGCACCCCCAACCATTTCCTAGCATAAAAGCTGACTCTTCTTTCTAGATTTCCAACTTTAGTGATGGGTGTATCATATACTGTCAATGGCCACATGAGCTGGGGTAGAAGTCCAAACTGTAGGCACCATAGTTTTAGCTTTTTGGCAACCTTGACTTCTCAATGCTATGTAGGCCTCTGTTCAATTCTATCCTTAATTCCTCCACCTGCTCTGAGTCTTTAAGGGTAGCATTGTACCATTTTCCCAGACTTTTGACAGGCGTTTCGATCACGGTTGGAATTGGATCCTCATCTATGACGAAAATTGTGTTGCACAATTTTCCTTTAACAACCGATATGGTTCTGGATTTGCTTGGTTTTACTTTCATGATCTGTATGTCAGAAGCAATACTCAGGTCAAGAAGTACAAGAATGGACTTCTGACTGGAATCAGCCACCTTAAGAAGGTCAGTAGTGACTTTAATTAAATCCACATATACAGTACTTGTACAGTAGTGAATTTACTGAGGCTTAAATTATGTTTTTATTTTATAAACAAGCTTTGTTTTTTTTTTATTGTGAAAAAGAGACTAGTTACTGCAACATTTTTGCCTGTGCTGGATTATGGGGATCTTTTGTATAGGCATGCATTTTAAACCTGGAGAGAAAATCATTAGGGTGTAAGTGCTTAAATTTTTTTTTATATGTGGCTTGTACTATGCTGGTTCATTGGGAAAGTTATTCATTGTAGGGTTGTCTTTTTTGTGTGTCTGTTTTGTGTTCATTCGTTTTATTCTGTGCTACTGCCTATCTTTGCCAGGACACCCTTGCAAAAGAGATTATGAATCTCAATGGGATTGTCTCGGTTAAATAAAGGTGAATATAAAAAAACCCTCCTTGTAATACCGGTGTCTTTTTCTAAAGCAGAAAGAAGCCTTTGTACCATTAGAAGGCTCAATATATGGCTTCCCCCAACAATGTACCAGCAGTAGACATAACATAACATCATCTGCAACCCCTCCCAATGTTCAACACAAGCCCTTGTGTGTCATGTATTGACAATCTTTGGGAAAAATGTATTTGATCTAGCGATGACACACACATACTCCTGCGATTATGAAAATTCCCCCAGAGGCTGCTCTTGGTATTATCACTTCATAACTAACACATAAAAATAATCTTTTCATAGATCATTCAACTCATCTTCATGCAAATTGAAAAGAAGCATCTGTGAACAGAGAACTTTGGAACTGCTCTAAGAAAAGTATCTGTATCTTCTTCATCTGTGCATAGGCCATAAGCCATGAACATGGAATTTTTGTTTCGTGTGTAATACAGCACCCCCTTTTGACCAAACGTTACTGTTTGCCAGATGTTGTCTTTTCTCACCCATGTATTCATCAGGTTTCATGACTGACACAAACGAGACATGTACAAATATGTGTGAGTTGTGGCGCCCCCTTAAGGGCAACATGGTTATGTCTTGACAGGCTGCTGCTTTGTAGTTTTATGAATGATCATAGTCATTTTTTGCTTCATAGCTTCATCTTTTTATTTTGAAGAAACACCCACTTGCAATTTCATTGGTCCATGGTGGCCATGTTGTTTAAGGTACAGACTGTTCCATAGAAAATGTTAAGCTCTGTTCAAATAAGTGTTGCATTCCAATCTTCGTGAGGATTGGTTGAATGGTCTGGAAGGAAATGTGGCTTGGCAGTTTTTCACAAATCCAAAATGGCAGAAAATCTCCCATGACATATATTTGGTCTTATTGATGACATGCACCTTTAAAGCAATTTGTATGTCTGAATATTGCAAAAGCTGCGGGGCGTGGCATTTTAAAGTATTCACTTTTCTTTGCCTTCTATAGCACCATCTTATCAGTTTTTATGCAGTTACATTGCATAGACCCCTAATAATGTCTACAAACAAAAACAATAGGTACATTGCATGAACCCCAAATAATAATAATGTCTACAAACAAAAATAGGCTTCTATGCAGTTACACAGCATAGACCCTTGATAACAATGTCTACAAAGAATAAAGGTTGCTTTGCTGTTAAACGGCATAGACTCCTAAATATATCTGTATGCAGACCTGCTGCACTTGTGTATCTATCCAGTGTTTCAGAATATGCTGTGTCATATCAGCCCCGTGTGTTGCTATTTAATTATGTTGTGTTAGGTTTGACTAAAAACTTGTGACTTCAGCTGGACAACAAAACAAGGAACCAAGGTCCAAATCTATGTTAGTGCTCCCCCCTGTGGCTGCTAAATGCAGGTGCATCTCTCGTGGTTCCTTGTTGCTTCAGTGAGTGGAGATAATGTGATACCAACAGATAATATAACCAGTGTAAGGTGGTCAATTAATCTTAAAAGGCCTAAGTGATAAAGGCTTTCAGTAATTCAGAAACAGAAGTTTACGTTTGTTTATGAAAACCCACAAACCCCAATCCTGGTAGCCACAGATATTTTTGAAGAATCATTTGCAGACCACTCCACTGACTTTGAGATTGCACTTAAAATGAAGAATAGATGATGCACCAATCTCTACAAAGCTTAGATCAAGAGATTGAACACAAAGAGAAAATGTCATATTCCATAAAACACACACACAAACACACATCCACACACCCACACACACACACACACACACACACACACACACTCACACACTCACACACTCGCACAAATGTCTCAAATCTGTATCTGAGGGCTTTATCCAACCTTGCCCCAGTTTTTGACGATTTATAATAATTCAATTTTTTTCCCCAGTCGTTCAATCTAAAGATTTGTCTCTCTTCATTTTTAATAACATCTGAGCAAGAGGAGCATGTCCCCTGGTGATTATGTCGTCGTCTTTGCAGTCTCGTCTTGATTACATCAGAGGAATCTAATTCGATTTGGAAGAAACCCTTGTCACAGAATCCTATCCCCTCAGACCTCCCCTGCAACATTGATTTCTTATGTTGTCAGAGAGGATGATCTTTATGAATATGATCTGAAAGAGAGGGAGGGAACGAGGGATTAGGTGGACCAGATTAAAATTTCTGATGAAAAGAAATTATAAGGAACCCCAAATCCTAAGTAGATTTAGTTCTCAAGGAAACCCTGTTAGGATCAGTCCGCACAATAGAAGACAGAGGACAACACTGTATTAAACACACGCTCCCAAACACTGTGGGATTGTTTCAGACAATCTTTTAGAGAAAGAAGATCTTTCTGTTCCTTCAAAGTCTCTCAAAGTGCTTTCCGCCAGACAGAACATATGGTCACACAATACATCATTTGGTGCAATGAGTTTTTTTGTATTTGAACCATATTATTCTTTTGCATATCATTTCTCATTTAGTTATTTTCTATTATTTTTTAGTAGTTAATCCTATTAGGTAACTCAATCTCCAAACTTTGATGGTCTGCTTGCTATGTCATTCCAAACGAATCACAGAAAGCTATTATTGTCTGACACAAACAAAATTAAACAATTCCCTGGTCATGAACAGTTAATACCAAAATGCTATTTTCACAAACTTCTTCTGTCTGAAAACTACATATGCATCAATAAAAAATGTATATTAAGGAGACAACTATTTTCCCTCAAAGTACATGTCTAAGGATGCACTACAATGTGAAATGCCTTGGATTAGGGAAAAGAAGGCTTTACGGTAATAGATTAGTCTTTACAATATGCCCACATTTTGTACGTAGCATCTGTTTTGTACAGCATCTATTATATTACTTGATCTTCACTTTGCCAATATCCTCCTCATGCTCGTCCCGGGTCAATTTGAACAAGTACTCTCCATGCCTGAAGGGAAAGCGATTATGAAAATAACTTATGACATATGAAATACGGATCGGCGGTAAGTCCAGAAGACTTCATCACATTGAGGAGATGGAAATAAAGCAGCTGCTAATGCTCTGGTGCTGTGAGGTCATGCATCATGGGTGATGTGTGAAATCCATGAGGTTAAAGAGCCTTGATACTAAAGGCACACGTCGGGGTGAGTCCATGCTGTTGACTCTTACAGTAGCAGTGAGGGGAGTCAGGATGATAGAGTCTTAAAATAGTTGTCGACAGAGGCAGTTATATTTAGGTTTTGGATGTTTTTTGACCATCCGCTCAGGGAGTCAGTGCTGTTCCTTGTGAAGAACCCCTTTGCACAAATGTCAAACTAGGGCTTCACGGAGCTGTCCTGTGTCTCTGTGGGGACCGTGGTGTAAGGGTCAGAGTAGGGGCAGAACTGGAACAATTGATTGCTCCTTCTGTTTGTGTGTGTTAGGAGGGGTGAAGAGGGGTTCATTGCAATTATCCAGAAATACCAACAATACTTTGCTGATTTTGTCTCTGAGTTATATGCTTTCATTTTGCAATTTGTCTTTCCCGTTCATGTGTGTGTCGGTGTGTGTCTGAGTGAGAGCATAAATGCCATGGCCCCAAATAATTTGTTCCTTGCTCCCAGGAGCTCAATCCCAGTGTGTGTGCACCCCACATTCCTACCCTTGAACCCGATGACATCCTTGAGACAATGTTTAGTCCAGCCTATCATCCACCTCCCGACCCCCGGCCAGTCAGCCGGCCAGTCAGCCAGCCTAGGAGCCCTGTCTTAAGCCTTAACCCCGCTGTCTGCACTCCTGGCTGGGGGAGAATGTGTCGCCCGCCTGGCCGCCTGGCCGTCTTAGCCCAGTGGGCTTTACAGGCGTGGAGCTTCATCTCCCACTGTTTACTCATGTGTCTTTGCTTTGGCGTTTGCCCTGCGCCAGGGGGCTCGGACTGGGCCGACAAGGGTCCGCTTGCCCTGTGTCACCCGCCTAAGCTCTGCTTTCACGGGCCACCTTAGCGCCTACCCCCCCGGACGGTTTATGAACTGCCAGCTGTGGATCTTTTCCTGC
>JAVQIZ010166292.1:0-13225 GCA_036023535.2 Galaxias brevipinnis
CTCTCTCTCCCTCTCTCTCGGTCTCTCTCCCTCTCTCAGCTGCTTCAACACAAACACAGGAGAATTACCCTGACAAACACACACACTGAATGTTGATACTGTAACATAAATATGGGGGAGGCGAGTGCGGGAGAGGCTGGTGTGAGATTCTCGTTATGGGTGGATTCAAGTGGAGTTAAGAAGACAGGAAGACGCAAACGCTGGCAGACAACAAAAAAACACAACAACACACAATCCCCAACCCTTCCACTGAAAACCTCCCGACTCGAGCCCCGTCCCCATTCTCCTGTGCGTCTCGGCGAGACGAGCCTCTCATTAGGGTGTGGGTCAGCCGGGCTGCAGAGAGAAGGCCGGCCAGGGCCAATTACTGAGCCACAGTGTCTCCAACATGGCCCCCATCCTTTTGTCTTCAAAAGAGCTCGGTTTGGGTAGGGGTCCCCCCGGCGCTGAAACGCCTAGACCGGGACCCTGTCTGACATCCAGTGCCCCCCCCCCCCAACCCCCTCCGGCGAACTAGCCTGTTATTGTGACCCCCCTCGACAGGTAACGCTGTCACACCGTCAGAGTCATCACAACTCGGACGCCCTCTCCGGTGACACTTCCCAAACACCACATCAAAGGAGGGGCGCTTTACTTTTCAAGCGGGGGGATTTAACAAGGCGCCACTGAAGCCGCCGGGTTTCGGATGGGGTGCATGGGCGGTGGAGGCTGTGGGCGCTGGGCTGAGGACTGACCCGTTATGAGTCCGTTATAGAGATCTCCCAGCATCTCAGCAGATACATGCTATTCCCTCTAAGGAAACATTGTTTATTTTTATTTTTTTTCATGGACGTTTGCTGGTAGAGAGAGTAAATGGGGGATTTGCTTGATATTGATTATGCATGCCTTATTTATAACGTAGCCCCTGTGGTGTCATTCTTTTTTTCAGATGGAGTTGTAACGCATGTGTAGGTCTTGATGTGTGCCAGGCAATACTGCTGTGAAAACATCGTTGATCATTCAGAACCCTCGTGTGTGTGCGCAGACATACAAACAGAATAATATAGACAGATTGAGGAAACTCATTTGTGTCACGAGCAGTTGTCTCACAGCCAAAAGAAAAACATGGGGTATGTTGCCATCAACTAGCCATTAGTTCAATATGAGCGTCTGGTTGAAAACAATATGCCGTTAAAGCGATAGTTCACCCATTTGCAATCTTTTGATATGTTTTTCATCAAGATACCAATGTTATGTTTTAAACATTGTATGGTCATTTAGTGCTTGGCAATCAAACAGCAGAATGTCAAATGAGTTGAGAAAACGACTCTCTATTGCGTCATCGGGGGTCCTTCCTGACTTTTTGAAAACTACTGCCATTTTCAGCCAAGGATAGAGCGTTTGCTGGTTCTAAGTTTGATTTGTGTAATGATCTATGGGCATTGTGGTGTTTAATGCATTAACCATTTAAATGCTGGTAATGTAATGTAAAAAATACATATCATTTCAATTACACTGATACCATGACCCAAACTTGTTCAATACACTTCATTAATTTAGCCCTAAACAACAACATGCATTGTTGTTGCATGTATTGAAAATCGGTGAAGTATCCCTTAAACTGCTGATGTTTTGTAATGTCAAATGTTGTACTAGTTAGCTAGTTGGCCAGCGTGATGTCAAAAGTCTTCTTGGATGTCTACTCACTATTTTAATTGTAGGGAGGACATAGAGAAGAATTTCATCTTTCAATGTCAGCTGTGGCCCGGGACATAAATATGCGTTGGTCAACTCTAAAAAATGCAACATCTATTAGCTTCCACAAGCATATTTCGCTGCTGAAGAAGCAAGGAAACCCAGATCAGGAGAGGTCACTCAGTCGGGTCGATATTCCCCGCATTAAGGCCCATCCTGAATAATTCAAACTAAAGCTAACTAGCGTTCCATGTTTCTAAGTTTGATTATTTCAAGTGCACGCAACGAGATAGAATCGATCGATGGCTATTGAATCGGCACGTCACGGTAAGGACTTTTCCATTTCCATTTCACCGTGCGACGCTGCGGCGGAGCTGTGGTCCACGCGAGCGGCGGTCGAACTCACTCCGTCCGCACCAGCGTACGCACCGACACAACAAACACTTCTCCCTATCCGAGGGGCCCCAGAACCACTTAGCCGCTCCCTCCCATCAACACAATGCAATTAGAACGCCTCACATGTAGCGTCAAACCAATAGACGCACCACATATAGACCGAGAGCAGGCCTAGCCCGCGGAGCGTGACCGAGTGCGCTGTGGAAAGTGGCCGTGCAAAAAGCTCAGGAATAAGCATGATTGTGCCATCATTTCTTTTGCTTTTTGCCTTTCTTGTCTGTACCTGTGTGCGAGTGGCATTCACATGTCACACATTAGCGACTCGCGCACTCTAACGGGACCTGAATCACCGGACTCAAATGATAGCGCTGCCATTTCAAGTAACGGTTCGTTTATGGCAAAGTGCAGATAGTTGGGCGCCAATCAACGCCTGCTGGGAGAGTGCACACGGCGCCTTAGACTCCCAGAGGACATGCTCGTACACACGCTAGGCCCCGACGCCTGTTTAAATAAAGAGCGAATGACGCCGTTCGTCACGGCGACCGGAGAAGAGCGGGAGCACTCAACCGGATCCCGAGCAGCCGAGAATATATCCTCCGTTTTCCGACGGCTCCTGAGGCGCCCGCTGGCACCCAGGCCCTGGAGGTTGGCGGGGCGCCCACCTGCTGGAGGAGATAGGGCCGGCGGGTTGGGGGGGGGATTGGGATTCCACCCTTGGCTTTAAATCTCAGCGGCGGCACACAGGGCTCCACAATCTAATGAGTTTCCTTCAATGGGAGCCAAAAGCGCTGACCCTTCCCTTTGGCTCTCCCGCGGCCGTCTGTCTGATCCCCCTGGCTGGGCGTGTGCGCGGGTCAAACACCTTCCTGTGTGCTGGTGTTTGTCTGATAGTGAGGGAGGGTGGAGGTCTAATAGTGCGGATGTGTATTTCACTGTGAGTAGGGAGTGTGAGTGGTGTGCATAGTACGTTGTGAGCATTGTGTGTGTGTGTGCAAGTATGGGCATGTCAACGGCGTTCTCTTGGCACCTGTGCACCTTTTTTTGTTGTTGACATGCATTCACATGCAGAGATGAGAGGCTACACATACACGCACACACACACACACACACAAAGGAAGTGTGCGGCTGTCCAAACATAGGCCCCCAGCCCAGATCTTCACATTTTGGACGGTCTCCATAATGGAGTTTATAAACTCGGGTGTCACCTCCTATCAGTCCAGAAGCATTGTGAGCAAGCCAGCCAGTCGGCGGGGGCGGGGGGGGACCGGGGGGAGCGCCGCTCTACTGTACCCAAAGTGCAGTGCACCCGGAGGGGGTTCTTTTTTTTGTACCTCAGCGCCGGGCCCCGGTGGAAGGAGAACATGTTTCCACGTGACTGGCTTTCTGCTCGTCTGACTGCATTGAGCCGCGGCGCGTCGAGCCGACTCTGACATCCTGTTCCGGGACTGGGGCCGAGAGGAAGAGGGGGATTAAAAAAAAAAACGATGGAAGGGGGAGGGGAGTGGAGCGGGGGACGAGCGCTTGTGGGGAGGGCCTCCATTGTCCGCCGGTGTCTGCGGCCCGGCTCCAGATGGAAAGCCCTTCTGGACCGGGGGATCTCCCACCGGGGATCTCCCACCAAGCAGGAGCTGCAGAGCGGGCCAAGGCCGGCCCCGTCGCAGGCCAAGGCGGTGGAGCGGAAGCGTGCCAAAGGACGAAAGAGGGCTCTGCAGCTGCCTGGAGCCCCCCGTTCCCTGTGTGTCGCCACCACAGATAGCGATACCTTCCAACCTGAAGGCTGAAAGGGGAAGCGGGGAGCCTCTGGTGCCCGCTGCGCACACACAGGGCTCTAATGGCGCTGAGACAAAGGCCACAGGCAGCAGGCCCGGCTCCATGAAGCGCAGTCTATTGTGTCCGCGAAGGCGCCACGCTGGCATGCAATCACACGGAAGGTGTTTCTATTCAGTGTGTGTCATGTATTTCTGTTCACCGGGACGCTCCACGGGGGCGGGGGGGGGGGCGGGGGGGGGGGGGGCGGTGGGGGGGGGGGGGGGGGGGGGGGGGGGGGGGGGGGGGGGGGGGGTGGGGGGGGGGGGGGGGCGGGGGGGGGCCGGGGGCCCCGCCCCCCCCCGTGGGGGCGGGTCTGACAGTGGCTTTTAACTTTTTACTTTTAATAGCTCCAGATTGTTTTTTAAATGAATGCTCTTGTAAGAGCTGCCTCCTTCTGACATTCTCCTATTGATCAACAGTGTCCTCTGCTGGTTGAGAAATACATAAAAATAAAAAAGTCCAATTGAAAATCTGCAGACATAAATAGATCGCTTAAAACCTCAAGCTGGCACAATGTTACTAAACAAACGTATTTTAAATATTTTGATTGTTGAGTAAAAAATAAATAAAAAACATATATTTTGCAAAGAACACATATGGATTACAAACAACTCTTCCAAGCTATTCCACTGAGCACTTCTAAGGCACAGATCAAGCTTCTGTTAACCTAAACAAACTTTATCCTGAACCATTTATGTGAACTAGCACTTAGTCAGTATGGATGCTCCAGAATGTCACCCACTCCATAGTGCCGGCTGCCTGCCGTGGCCCTCGGCCCCCAGCATCCCCTATGATGGCTATATCTAGGCCAGCTCTCGTTTCCATATCGAGGGCAACTGGTATCAAGCTGCCATGCCTTGACATTTATTTTTTTCCTCTCTAGATTTAGCAATGCAATTTTTTTTTAACCATCATCTAAAAATGTGGAGATTCCTTCTAGCTATTGTATGTGTCATTATTTGTTTTTGTTATGTTGACATTCAGTTTTTCTAAATATTTAAGTCATAAAGGTTTTCAAAATAGTTATGCCTGGCGGTCTGGCTTGGATGACATAGACAAATATATGTATGCATTATGCTTTCCAATGCGTGGTCCTTTTTTATAGCATTGCCTTCAAATGCAAGTTTGGATGTTTTGATCTGATCATTGCACCAGCTCATAACTGTGTAAAAGTCTATATATAAAGTAAAGTAGCTGAATACATATGTTCTGGCTATGTCTATAGTATGTCACCAATGTTTTGTACTGTCTGTTTGAACACCTTATGACTGTTCACTAATTGTCCTGCACCAATCTATGCATATTTATAGCGTGCAGCGATAAATTGTGGAGCAAATTGTAGTAACATACCATTTTATCCAAGACTTAAAGTTGTTTACCATCCTTGTCTCTTATTCAAAAACTCTGCCTTTGGAGGCATTCTAGGTTTATATCAATGCCCTGAAGATTATTTCACCTACTCCATCTCTAGGAACAACATAGGCCCATCACATAGACTGCATCATAATAATCTAAATATAATGGTTAAACTGAAATGGTGGGTGCATTGTGCTCATTATAGCTAAGTGTGTTCAGGCTGAACACTGACTGTTAGTACAACCTAATTTCCTATCAATAGTTCAGAATAGCATCTAGTAATTTTAACATAATATAATATTTAACAGTGCACTGCATAATACTTTATTTACTTTTACTCTATGATGTATTGACCAGACATAAAATATAATACATTGCCTTTCTTCTCCAAGCCTATCCCATTCACTTTAACACATTTCCTGTTTCTGTTCAAGGTCCAACCAGCATAAAGGTTGCATGTGTGCTAATCAACACACAGAAAGAAGAAGCTTTGTAGAGTTAAGATGGCGGCATGTGGGTGAGGAGGCTGTGGATCTATCTCGGGATTTTTCGTTTTTAAAGATTCATATGAATCCAGTTGTATACAGTAATATATAAAATAACATTTCCATCATACAACACACATTTGTGTGTGATTTAGGACTGAGCCCATGACATCTATTCACTTCGTTGTTCACCCGTTACCCGGGACAGAGGATCAGCTCAATGACAGGTATTTGTTGCAGGCCTGAAAAAGAAGGATATAAAATCAATATTTATGTGCAGGGTGCGGTATCGGGTGACTGTCTTTGTTTGTCTCGCTGTGTGAATAATGTCATGTTTGTTTATTATAATTGTTACAATTTTCAACAAACCTCTTTGGATTTGAAGCCAGGCCCGGCATCTTGAACAATCGTTGCTATGCTATCCTAGCTGTTAATGCTAGGCTAGCTGAAGCAGCCAGCAGGGAGCTTGCATCTCTAGTGAGCTGTTTCGTTCGTTCTCTGGAATGATTGGCCCACAGTCAAAGTTGAGACAGACAATGCGGGTGGGGGGATGGGAAAAAGAGGGGGAACATAGCCTTTATTTAATCAATATTATGTTATTTGTCATTTTAGTTTGTAAAGTTATCTTCACATTGCATCAATGTCACATTAATATTCGTTCATTGTCTTGTCGTTCATACTAAGACAAGAGGCAGATGACCAATGAAGTAGCTAACGTCAGCTAACTGATACCTAGCTAGGAGCTTGTTTGCTAAGCTAACAACAGCAAGCTAAAGCCACAGTCCACGCTTGTTCCACAGCCAATAAATGTTACCCCTCGTCTCTTCCTGCCAAATTTAAGTGGCATAGCTATTAAACGGTTAAGACGGATTTGGCCCTAATGCATGGCAGACAAATCACAACACAATGCAAGATCTAATCACTTGATACAAACTTTAAACAATTCTTGTATATGGTTGCATAAAATGGCTGGACATATTGGCTTTTCTACGAAACTAAAGATTACGACTTGTGTTTGTTCGTGTGTTAAAACGATAACTCTTGTTTTACTAAACTGGATGACAGCGTGTCTGCACTGTAGCATGAACCCGTTAATATTAGTGTATTGAATCAATGATGACTAATGATTGGACATAATTGATTCAGCACAATTTCTAATGTCACAGCTTTTCTACCTAGATTATTTCATTACTGTGTTATAACGACAATTGGAAATAAGTTCCAGGATAGCATAGTCAGTTAATGCTCTAATATTTTGTCAGTGCCAGATAATTTACAGTATAACCCTATTTATATCATCCATGGAGATTGAACTGATTAATGGGTTGCTCTACGTTTAAGACAAAGAGGTTGAGAAGTCTAAGTGCTGTAAGAAATTACCTTGAGCTAAAAAACAAACATGAAAAACATGGCAATTTATAATATGGTTATTTGTATCATGTTCTCCAAATAACCTGAATTACTGCTAACGCAGTGTCATCTATTGTGACATAAGTCTACATTGGAAACCCATCACCTCCACCTAGGCCCCTTCAAACCCCAGGAATGCAATCACTGACTATCTACATATATGTGGTTCGCTGGTCACCATGTGCTACTCCCCCTCCTCTTTTCTTACCCATTAGGGGAGAAGCGGTTATGAGAGCAGATTGAGAGAGAGAGAATCACTTTGATGTTGTGTCTGAAATAAAGAAGGCTGTGTGCTATGTCTGTTTTAGCTGGCTGGAATAGCTTTTCTGGTATGATAAACAGGTCATATCTTCCCCAAAGATCAGAGTGCTTATATCTGATGTGACCTGTTTGGGCTATTGACATGGACAGAATATAATAATAGTATTTTATTTGAGCCTCTATTTTCCCCCAACTCTGTTCAAATTCAATAGGTGACTGTTGATTTATTTCTGCTCTGTGTTTGTGTAAATAAGCGAATCGAAAATTGCAAGCATAGGCTTGGCGTGTTTACATCAAGCATCCTTCCTGAGGTGGACTGAGCTCTTCGATTGGCTGTTTGACAGTAATAGCCTGTCAATTAACCAATGACTGGGGCAGTCATCTGTTCTTCGCTTCTCCCTGTGCTTTGGTTTTAGGCCAGATAAGCTATATTTGAGAATGCTGCTCTAGATGTATGGGGGTCATTACCACCAGACTATATTGCTCCAGTTGCCCTTTTTATTTCTCACAAGGGGACGAAAACGGCTGACTTCAGTCCCTTTGTTTTGTTATGTTCGACTGGGCATTGTGTGTTCATATAAGAATAATTCTCACTACAAATCAGCGCATCCCTTTGGTTACAATCAATGGTATTGCTTGTCTGTCAGACAGTAATGCCTTTGCTGCTGCTGCTGCCCCTTTTTTCTTTCCTAGAGGGATTTCCATTGTTAGCTTCCTGTGAGGAATGGTATGTGTCAGACAGTGTCACATCAGAACCAGGCTTAGTGCGCTATTTGGAGATTCACAACCTGTGGAGGACTACAGGAGGAGGCCCTACCACGGAGGCAGTTTTAGAGCTCATTGTTTTTTTTTGACAAAAGAAAAGAACAGCTCTGTATGATCTAGGAATGGATATAAGATTGCATGGTAGCCTTATACTAGGAATTCCTATTTTATGTGAATTCCCTCATGATATTTTGTTAGTTAAGGTTACCCTTAAGGATATCTCCCTTCATTTATATGTTGATTAATTAATTAATACCGTGCATAAGTTTTAGGCAGGGGATGCTGTTGTGAAGGCGAAGGGTGGTCACACCAAATGTTGATTTGATACAGATTTGCTTTGCCCTCACTTTGTATTTTAGGAATTGATACAAAAATAAACAATTAACATTTATATTTTTATATATAAATATATATTTTCCTAACTTTACAGCTGCCTAAAACCTTTGCACAGTACTGTACATACGTTGCAGTGAATGGCTGGTGTGGTAGGTTTTATTAGCTCATCGTCCCATTACATTGACCAGAGCCCTGCTGATCAGTGAAGGTGTCAGGCAACCTGCTGTAGCTACAATACCCACCCAACCCATTCTGTTAAATTTGTGTACACTAAATTTATCTGGTGTTGTTTTCTTGTGATTATTCTGTATGCGTTTTGAACAAAGCTTGGGTTATGATTCAGAAGATAGCTTTCATAGTGTAATATTTGTAGTATATTGATATGCACATGAACTAGGGTACACTGTTTTCATTGTCAGCCTTTATAGTGTAGATGTTGTAGAATTATAGCTGTTTCTCTTTACCTTTCTTGTCTTGTAAAGATTGTGGGACATGAAAGAATGATTTGCCATGGAAAGCGCCTGGAATTGCATTAAACCTAATTCTTATTCACCATGGCTGTTGGTTTGATTTGTCCAATGCAAGAAAATGTTATATTATTCACTTCAATCTTACCCCCTGTGCTCCCTGCAGGCTTCGTGAAGTCTCAGAGAAGCTCAACAAATACAACTATAACAGGTAACTGCAGCACGAGCATGTTGCCATGGTGAACACATTCTATTTTGATTAAATGCACTCTTGACACGTGACTGCAGGAGCTAACAGTATTGTGTTACTTCTTATCTAATATTCCCCCTTCTCTCTCTCTCTCTCTCTCTCGTTCCAATGAAGTCATCCACACCTCAGTCTGTTGGAGCAGGCCACCCTAAAACAATGTGTGGTCGGACCCAATCATGCTGGCTTCCTCCTTGAGGTAACTATGAGTGACAAGGCCCAACTTATCACATGATCTGTAAATCTTAAAGCCACTCTTACAATAAGCTGTGGTGTTCTGTAAGGCTAAGCTGCTACAGAAGACAAAAAGGGTATTAAGTGTACATATTATGGTTATAACGCACACTGATGTACACTAGTCATGTTACTGCTTTTCTTTTGGACTATTTGTGTTAATTGAACAGTAATTAGTGAATTTTTATTCAAGGTGTCGCCTTATCATGTATGACATAAATAACTTAATTTGTTGTCAGGTTTTAGTGAGTGCATGACGAGTATGTTGTGGTGGGTAGCACTTTTTGAATTTCTCTTCTTTTTTTTTTCTAGGATGGGCGTGTGTGCAGGATCAGCTTTGCTGTCCAGCCCGATCGTTTGGAGCTCAGCAAACCGGAAGGCAGTGATGGGTAAGACCCGTTTATCTAAAGAACTTATTTGGAGACCATATTTACTTTGGGAAAATAATTTATTGGGAATTGGGCTATTTTAGTATTTTTCTGTGTGTTTAACGGAGTTGCTATGCTTTTGAATTTTCATTCAGTGCAGTGCTTTTGCCCTTTTGCCTCCTAGATCTAATTTGAAATAGTTTGTGTACTGATTCTATTCAAGGGTTATGCCTACGCCTGCAGCCATTGCCTGTGGGACACATGCAATATCCTTGAATGTCACTGTTCTGTGTTGTCAGCAATATAATAGACTGGTGTCAAGTTAAATGTGTGCGCTAAAGTGTAGCATACTTGTTGAGAGGTTTGTCCATGCCTTTTTTATAAAGAGTCTGTTAATGTATTAAGGCTATTTTGAATGAATTTTGATGTTACGGGCCGTTGAACCTGGGGCCAATTGTTTCACCCCAGTCTCATTCTCGCTTTAACCTGTAGTTCATTCTTACCATGTTAGGAGACTATGCAAAGATTTTTGTAACTACTATATACTTTTAGAAATATTTGTATCTTTGATTTTCATATATGAGGAGTTACATTACCCTAAGCTTCAATATTGCGCTTTGGCAGTTCAAACAAACCAAGCCGGAAATGGTACATTTACAGTTAGAATGTGTTAGAACTAATAGTCTGAAAGCCAGTTGCTTTGATGAATGAAGCGGGGTTTTTTTTGTGGTTTTTTTTGTACTGCGTTTCATTTTGTCTGAAGAAGAATGCCTTTTGGCTGTTGCTGAGGCTTGCGTTGGCTGTGAGCAAGTATTTTTGTGAGTGCTTCATTGATAGCGTTATACATCTTGCCAGCAGAGCAGCATCCAACAGTGAGTTCAGTTTTTTTTTCGTCCAGGCCTCTTTAGTTGCTAAGTGTGCACGTGAATGGTGATGAGGAATGACTGAGGAGTACTGTGGCTGCCTGGCCTAAGCTTTTTTGCAGAGCTTTTTTTTTTTTTGCCTGGCACGATGAAATAAGCTGAACTTTTCAAAAGAAAATGAGATGGTTTCAAATGGTAAAAGCTTTTGCAGTCAGCAGCACCATTGTGGATTGCTGTAAGGTCTTTGGAAAAGAAATGTAGCTTTTCAATTGGAAAATGTTGACAACTGACTGAAAAGCTAAAGCAACACTATCCTTGAGTACTATTTTTACTTTTTTCGTTTGTCGTATTTGGGTTGTTTTGAAGACGATGAACACATTTAGTTTCTGCTTGTTGCTGCCAGCTCACCTTGATTTTTCCTAACCCAATTTAAAAATGATTTGTTCTCAGCTAAATGTGCCCTTCTAGCAACTGAATAATGTGCTCTTTATTGTTGAACCAGCTGTGCTAATAGAGTTCATGCCTTGCAAACAAAGCTGCATCACTGCCGTACAGTCTGTATTCGGATAGGTCACTTTCAGAAATTGCTTATGTTAAAGTATAGAGTTTTATTTCTTACAATGTTTTAACAAATGCATTTATAGGGATCGAATAAAAAAAACTTTGAGGTTTCACTAGAAGTGAAATAAATGTACGTCATCCTGACCTAAAAGAGAAAGCAGTCGCAGCCCTAAGGCCCCAAAAACCTTTCAAAAAGGAAAACGTGTTGAAGGAGGAAGGAGTTGCAGCCAATTCTGATTCCCATGGGTGTTGCCACGCTAGTCTCCATCAATTCGTCCCTCCTGTTTCTGATCGTTTGAAAATACAAAATATTAAAATCATCATAAGCTCAGACGTCTGGGATATATTTCAGTGATTTCTACCCCCAGATTGTCCTCTTTTGCTCCCTGTGGTTTGGGACCGTTCTAGGTTTGTAACTGATCTCCCATCCTTTTGTTTCCAGTTCAAAGTTGAGCAGTGGTTCAGGGACAGGAAGGACCTCCAGGCCAGGCAGGACTAGTGATCCGCCCTGGTTCCTGTCTGGTTCAGACACACTGGGCAGACTGGCAGGCAACACCCTTGGGTAAGTTCTGGCAGGATGGGCCCCGCAAAAAAAAAAAAACAACAACCAATCAAATTGGCTGCAAATTCCCTTTTTTAATACTGCACTATGCAATACCTTTTGGGTCACCACTAACTAGTGTAAATAACCCATGGCTTTTATTTTGGCAATGGTCCTTCTGTAAAATTATTATGTTTGGAGAGATAGCAAACCTGATGCATCTCTCAGCTGTCCTATAAACATAGATCTGCATACCTTTCATCTCTGAAATGTAACCAACATTGCTATCAAGCCTAGCAGATTGAAATGGGCTGCAGTCTAACTACAAGTGCTGAATGCATCTCATTACTACTTATTGCTTTTTTATTGTTTAAATTCTTTGGTCAAAATTGTTTTTTTTGGGCCAATTAAAAAGCGATGACAGGCAGGCATCTAAGCATTGAATATCTTTTCTGCCATCTCAGCCAGCTTTAAAGCTGTTTTCAGGGATTCCTGCATCCCTGATTCATTTTCTGAATTATCTTTAAATGCTGTTGAAATTGGTGAATTAGACATTTCAAATTGGTTAATAATCCAGATATAATGGAAATAGTATGACGTTCAGGATTCCACGTGTGTGTGTGTGTGTGTGTGTGTGTGTGTGTGTTTTCCTGCCAGACATTCCTGACTTTTTACTTGGACTTGTTCCCCGAACAGGAGTCGCTGGAGCTCTGGGGTGAATGGAGGGAGCGGAGGAGGTGGCAGCGGAGGAGGTGCAGGAGGAGGCGGCGGAGGAGGAGGAGCAGGAGGTGGTAGCAGCGGAGGTGCTGGGGGAGGAAGTGGAGGAGGAGGAGGTGGTGGTAATGCAGGCGGTGGCGGGGGTGGCGGAGGAGGAGGAGGAGGGGGAGGGGGAGGAGGTGGCTCTTCAGGGAGGTCTTCCACTGCCGCCAGGGACTCCCGTCGCCAGACCCGGGTGATCCGCACAGGGAGAGACCGCGGCTCTGGCCTCTTAGGGAGTCAGCCGCAGCCTGTCATCCCTGCTTCTGTAATCCCTGAAGAGCTCATCTCTCAGGTGCATACGTGCCCCTTATACGTTCATTCACTCACACTCGACTCTTTTTAATGCTCCTACGATTTGAGTTACTTCAAAATCAAAAGCTCTACTCTACTTTAAAAAAAAATTCAAGTTTATTTTAATTTTAAATTTTTTAAAATTCCACTGTGGTTTCAGTTTTGATAGTTTTTAGTTCTGTTACTAACGTGGTTTCGTGCCTCCTCCTCCTCCTCCTCTTCAGGCCCAGGTGGTTCTGCAGGGCAAGTCCCGGAGCGTGATTATCCGGGAACTCCAGCGCACCAACCTGGACGTCAACCTGGCTGTAAACAACTTGCTGAGCCGTGACGACGAGGACGGGGACGATGGGGACGACACGGCCAGCGAGTCTTACCTGCCTGGAGGTTTGTGCTCCTCCGTCA
>JAVQIZ010166313.1:0-11035 GCA_036023535.2 Galaxias brevipinnis
CTCACACACTCTCTCTCTCTCTCTCTCTCTCTCACACACACACACACACACACACACACAATAGACAGCGCATGCCACTGTCTATCCCGGCACACGTATGTCGCCCCCTCAAAAGACACCATGAAGCTTGCGGGCGTAGTAATTATTTAGGTTTTTAAAAGACGTGTGTGGGCTGCGTTATGACTAATGGTTAGTTTACTTTAGCTCTTGTTGACTTTTAACGCACCTGGTGGTTCCTTAAACCTTTACGGTCCAGACAAGATTGCATGGACTATTAGTCGACCACAGTATTCATATCGCTTATAGGCCAGGTTAACGATTAATTGCCTCTCACATCTCTTTACAAATGTTCATTCATGCATTTGGGCTATTCGTTTACTCATATTTCCCGCTTTAGCACTGGGTGCGCGCTAAATACTCAACAAGTATGAAAGTTATTGTAGGGTACGGTCATTTTGATATAATCTGTTTAGTTCAATACGCCGCAGTTAGATGCTTCTAAAGGCAAAAGTGATTATTGCAGAGCTGAAACCATGCACTATGAATGAAACAAGCTATTCTGACGCGACACATGACACTCAATCAGTTTTTTTAGAAGTATACATGTTTATAGCCTTTCCAACAAATACTTCGAGTCAATTCAATTGTGTAATTGAGGACGTTTCTGACCTCTTAGGTCACGTGTTCATTACGCGCTTAAGACGTTACATGGAAGCCGAGAGAAGAGTGTTTCATCGCCGAGTGTCCTTGATTATCATGCAGCTGCATCTACCCCCCCCCCTATTTTCTCCCTCTCCCTCTCTTTCTCTCCACATTTCCACCCTCCTCTCTCCCTCTACAAAAGCAATTATCTGACATCTTCAGATCGACCCCCATCGTCCCTCGATTTCTTCTTTAACCCCCCCCCCTTTCCTCCTACACCCTGCATGGTCCAAGACCCCCAGCCAAAAAAACTCCAGAAAACAAAAGACCCCCAGAATCTTTCTTCATCACAATACATGGCTCACCCTACGAAGTCTGCCAGTTTAACGACTTACATGCGTCAGGACAATTACAATTCTTCAGGATGAATGAAAAGGGTGTGGACCACTTTTTCCCTCCTCCATTCTACTACCCCCTCCTCGTCTCACCCTTTACCCTCCTTCTGTCATTGTCTGGTAAGAGAAAGGGATGAAAACATCTCCAAACAATAGGATGGCACGCGACAGAGTGGAGAAAACACCCCAAAAAAAGAAGGAAAAATTAAATAACCGTTCCTTGAGAAAAGTGCCAATGGAGTCTTAAATCACACCCGATTTGCATGGGTCACTTCTTTCCTTATATTACTCACATCAACTTCTCTTCCCTCCTCAGTCAACAAATACAATGTATTTACCCACTACAGGATCGTCAGTTTCAGATTTGGGTCTATACCCTACTTTTGCTTTCCATTATTATGAAGGCAACAAACCGCGTCTAAGCACGTGCTTAACATTTTTATTTTTAGCACCGCTATGAAGTCAGTACAGAGGAGTATCAAGCTCATATTCTTTTAAAATATCAAATGTTTTGGCAGAATACAGGACCATTCCTGTAGAAGATATTCAAACATAGTATTACTACTTCGATTTGTAGGCCTACTTCTATAACCCTTCAGATATGTCCACTATACTGGCAAATGTCCCCCCGCTTTATTTCAAAAATTTTGCTCTATTGCCCTCGAGGTGAAACCGATTCTTGAGGTACTATAACCCAAAGCGCCCAAATTAGAGGCCGAACACTTTCTTCTTGACACACCCCTCACGCGCCCTCCCTTCTCCTCCCCCACAGGAGTATAAAACCCTTTGGTTTTCTTTACAGCAGTTGAAACCGAACGTGCCAGTCCAGAGTACAATTCTCTTCCTTGATGAGCGAAAGGATTTATTCTTTTTTTTTCTTCTCTCCGTACACTTTCCTATTCATTCACGACTGCCCCGGGGTCAAACCTAAATTAGAGCCCTTTTCATTTTTTGTTGGCTTTAGTGTTTGTTGTGGTTTTGGGACGCAGGATTATATTTGTATAGCTGCATATAAACTGGATTTCCTGCGTTGTTTGCTATAATCCTATAGCAGAACAGGACGCAAAACTCACAACAAAATGGCTCATTTGATATTATCGTGCATTTTAGCATTACTGTCGACGCAAATGGTAAGTATTTGCATTGTTTATTTGTATGGCTCTGTTTACGCAATCTACAACAACTGAAATGTCCCAATCTGCAGGTCATGCGTTTTTACGCACTTGTGCGCTGATCTCTCCATCCACTCTCTCTCTCTCTCTCTCTTGCAGGTCGAGTCTTCCGGCGTGTTCGAGTTGAAGGTTCACTCTTTCACAAGCACGCGGAGTGTTTGTAAACGGTCGCGGAACTGCCAGATATTTTTCCTCGTGTGTCTCAAACACTCCCAAGACGTTATTTCGCCAGAGCCCCCGTGCACATATGGAACCGGGCTCACCGATATCTTCAGCGCCGAACAGAGCTCGATTTCTGCTAGCGCGCCCATCAGAGTACCCTTTCATTTTAAATGGCCGGTGAGTAAATGTTTCATGACTTCCAATTATAATTGCAACTGGACTGTAAGCCTTTCAGTTGATACCTTTACATTAGGTCTGCTGTATTTTAGATGCTGACTGGCATCTGCGTGTCTTTGCATTGATTTTGTGCAGATTTTCCTAATTTCGTGTTACAGTATTTTTAAATTTTTGATCTAATTTCATTGCAGGGAACATTTTCCCTTATTATTGAAGCATGGAATGCAGAGTCATCAGACGATCTCTCCACAGGTAGGTAACCACCACCAATCTCCACTAGGTGGTGCAAAGTAAATCTGATCTCTTTATGGGACGTTGCAAATGTACATAATTTTAGTAGCCTGAATCAGATTTCCCCCATAAATAATTTACTAAAGTAACGTAGGCCCATATAATAATTATATTCTTCTTAAAATCTACCTCTAGGTGATCTAACAGGATAGGCTTACCAATTATAATTGATTTTATACTTACATATTTCATATAATGTAAGTCAATGTTATTTAATTGCGCTATTTTTCCGTTTTTTGTTTGTTTGTTTTTAACAGAGAACATGAACAATCTAATTAGCCGATTGGCCACACGAAGGAGACTGGCAATTGGAGTTGATTGGTCCCGGGATGTCCACTTTGGAGATCAGAGCGAACTCCGCTACTCCTACCACGTTGTTTGTGATGAATACTACCACGGCGAATCATGCTCCGATTACTGCCGCCCCCGAGACGATAATTTCGGCCACTATACCTGCGACACCTCCGGTAAAAGGCTATGCTCCTCCGGATGGATGGGAGACTACTGCTCTGATCGTAAGTGTCAACCACATTGCAGCAAACTTTTGATAAAAAAAACATATATAACATAACGTTTATATATTTAATATTTACACAAAGATGTTGGCCTACAGCACATTGTTTGTGTATCATGTAAGCCTATTGTTTGTATTTGGTCATGAAAAAAATGCTGTGTAAATTGGACCACTAAAATTTTAGTCCCCCGCCTCTTTTGAACGTTTATTCTAATTTGGTACAAGTAGCGCGCCTAATTTCAAGTCTTGAGATTGTTTAGTCAAGCAGTCCAACCAACGACATCCTTGGTTGAGTTTTTAGAAGCAGAAAAAAAACGAAGCTGCTGTCGCCTCAAATGTTGAGTTTGTCTGCTTCTTTTGTTCGCTCCAACAATAGGCGCCCTCGCTGTGCGCTTTAGCAGGGGCACGCGCAGGAACTTAATGTGCGCTCCCTTGCGTGAAAAGAGACGGCATGTGTTGCTTTTGTGTGTCTACCAGCTGCCTCGTTTAGTACTTAACAAATACTTGAATGTGTGTGTGTGTGTGTGTGTGTGTGTGTGTGTGTGTGTGTGTGTGAGAGAGGCCATGGTCGGAGTGGGACTCATTTTCAGCCCGGGAGTTTCATGCCTCAGACCAGCCCTCTCAGTTGACACCTTATTATATTGGAGATATATAAGTATATCTTATAGCTACCATGCAATAGTTGTCTGCAACCTTATTCACAGTATATTTTTCTAGAATATAATTTCCAATTCAGTGCAAATAGCATCACAACGTGTTTATTTGTACGGTGTGCGATTTGACAGAGGGGGATGGGGGGGATTTCCCTGGCTTTGGTCTTTCTGTCCCTGGCACTGCAATGTAAATATCCATCTCCGGCGGGGATACCCCCCCCCCCCCCCCAACCCCGCACTTAAAATATTTTCGATCAAAAGTGACCTTTTAGGTATGATAAAAAAATTGCAAACACATTTATGAATATATACAACTTTTATATCTATATGTAAAATCACCCAAACAATATCAGCTCTACAAACGTGACAAATAGCTACACTGAATGGATTTTAGTTTAACTGAAGGCGGACAATGAAGTTCAACTGTCTAAATTGGGTTGGCTCAGGCTATTCCCCCTCTTAGCACGCCTGCCGCCAGATCTAACGTTTTCTCTGTAAGAGCAAGTAACATTGAGACAGCACTAATATGGTTTGAGTGGTTGTTTTGATTTAGTCTCGCAAGCATTTTCAATAATGAATATATAGGCTAAGCCAAAGGTGCATAGGAGAAATCTTGATACCCCAGTAATAAGTCAAGTATTTGCTTGAAAACAAAACCTGTTAAATAGATCTGATTGATATAGGCCAGGCAGGTTCCTAGCACTGTCTTTATTTTATAAAGTCCCCCTCCAGTCATTTTATAAAACACTTAAAATATTCTGCTTAAACTATGAATCAGGTCTGTTATGTTTTTTTTCTGCAAAATACGTTAAATTACCTTGTTAAAATCCTAATAGTGTAATCTTCTCCTTCTGCCTCATTAAGAATGAACGAATCTGAGTCGCCCCGCCCCCTTCTTTTCGAATACCCGCCCAGCTCCCGCTCACCTCCTCTGCTGCCGCGCATACTTGCTCCCGAGTCAACCCGCCCATGAACGGTGGTTGGTTATGGTTACTTAAAAATGTAGTCTGAACTCGCCCGTTTGAGACTGTCCTTGGTGCACTGCTGTTTCAAAGCAGAAATGCTAAGCCACGGCGTTGGCTGCTTATTTTGCTCCTGATATGTCTTGTTGCAAATGAAAAACACCACAAGCACATGTTAAGTTAAAAACTTGATTTTCACTGGAAGGGGTCTTTAACTAGCTAGCTAGTATCACATAAGATTCATGCCCTACATGTGAGAAACAACTAGCCACCCAACGTGGGTTAACCTAAAAAAGATCTGTGGCAAATGAGATTTTTTTTTGGATGGATAAGGATGATTGCTAGATTAGTTTGGTAAAATGTGAGTGCATAATTACACCATGACACGGCACGACAGCCAGAACCGCACAGAGATTTTGATTTAGTGTTAAGCAGGTAAATTTGCATTTGGAAACACCTGCGTTCAAACGTTTGCCCAGGCATGACGGACGTCTTGTTCAATGAATATCCAGTTTCAAATATCTGACATTGGAAATTATTGATGTATTACATTTTAAAGATTAATTAAAATGTGATCAACACTTAGGCCTAGTGTAAATTCTATATGTGCAAAGTCCCAACACAACAAGTTAGCACACCGTAAAAAGTATTGTTACTAATATGTCAATCTATAAACATAAGTTCGCAAACATATAAATTACAAATAAAAGCTATTTCAGGACCTATTTTGACTTGTTTATTGTTATTGTATTGTATATTATTATGTAGGCCTTGCCAGTGGTCGAATTGTTAAAAGTTAACAAGGGGGATGGTAAAATATCTGACCATGTGGATATATTTAATCAGCAATGAAAAGATACATTATGGTAACTTTGAAAGGTATAGAAAATTGCTAACCATTTTTGCTCAAAATTTAAACTTTGGGGGTTCGATTTTTACTCGGGGTAGACCAATACATCACAATTTTTAAGACCAAGTCTGTCTGCGAAGTGACGTTGACGAAAATAGACACAGTTCGTAGATCGCAAATACGGTAATGGTATAACACGGTAATACGGTAATGACCAATTTAGCCAATCAAATCACACCCTGTTCACAAATATGACCACATTTCAAAAGTGCACATACCTATATTGTTTAAAACAAGCAATCTGTAAGGCATTAGCTAATTTAACATGGAAACATGTTTTGACTGAAACAAGTAGACTTTTTCTTCATGCCAAAACATGCAGTCCTATTTAATATTATTATTATATTCCCTTTCAATCGTTTTTATGTTTACTATTCTACTAATGATAATAAAAAGCATAATAGGTCACTAGTAATATGTGGGTATAAATAGTGGTGATACTGGAACTAGTATATTTTGTCATGATCCTACCTCTTCTTCACCACTAGCAGCAGACTGGTCTACTAGCTGCTGCACAGACTACAACAGACATCAAAGTGTCTCACACTTAAGTGGCTGGGTGGCATACCATTTTGTATTTACAAAGTGCTTATTATTGTCGTATGTGTTAAATGCCATAACGCCACACAGCTCATTGACACTCAACTTGAATTGTGGGCAACAAGCCTGACATCTTGGCACTGCAGCCTAACTATCATACATTGGTTAGTTTATCATTACCTCTTTCTGGTGCTAGTCTTTGGCCTTTACTCACAAGCTGCACGCTTTTTTTTTTAATCAAAATTTTTTTTTTCTCAGTTCAGCGCATCGTCATTACAGTCGTCCCGTAAAGCATTCTTTTTATTCTTTTTTTTTTGGGGCATCCCCCTTTTCTCTTATTTTTTTCCTTGTTGTCTTTACCGAGTTGTAATTACGTCAATATTAATTAGGTCACTGGCCAATCGTAACCTGGGCTGGGATCGACCAGTTTGGGATTAGGTATGGGCCACTTTCAACACCCACCCCCATCCCCAAGTGTTTGGATGTTTCTAATACGCTTGGAGCTGAACTCTGGTGTATCTATTTTTCTGGGGGGAAACAGTGTGTGCGGGCGTGTGACACAGAGCAGCCCACGCAAGTGTTGCTTATGAAAGCCCAATTTCTGTGAATGCAGCGTACACAATCTATTTAAACATTTATTGTGTTTACAAACGCTCTCACCGGCCCTTGCTGCCCCACAGCCAGCCCGGCCCACCGGGAATCATCCGTTTCTCCCGATGATCCACTCCAGCTCTGTCTACGGCCGTCCAGAGCAGCCTTTCCCAACCTTTTCCAACCCACTGCACACTTTCATGAATGTATTTATTTTGCGGCACACTCCAGATGTGAAACTGAATCAAACTTAATACAAAAGATTTGTTTATCTTTCCCAAATGTGACATTCCCAAAATTCCAAGGCACACCTGAAGATGTCTGATGGCACAGCACAGTGCCAGGGTACACCGGTTGGGAAACGTTGATCTAGAGGGGGACTGTTTTGTGATGCGAACGAACGGGGGTCACACACACACACACACACACACACAGACACACACACACACACACACACACACACACAGACACACACACACACACACACACACACACAAGCACACACACACACACACACCCACACACACACAGGCACATGCACACACACACACACACACAAGGCATAGTGGTTCTAATTATCTCTCTCTCTCTCTCTCTCTCTCTCTCTCTCTCTCTCTCTCTCTCTCTCTCTCTCTCTCCTCAGCTATCTGTGCCGAGGGCTGCAGTGAGAAGCATGGCCACTGCGAGGCCCCCGGGGAGTGTAAGTGCCGCCTGGGCTGGCAGGGGCCCCTGTGCGACCAGTGTGTGCGCTACCCCGGCTGCCTACACGGCACCTGCAGCCAGCCCTGGCAGTGCACCTGTAAAGAGGGCTGGGGAGGCCTATTCTGCAACCAGGACCTCAACTACTGCACCAACCACCGGCCGTGCCAGAACCATGCCACCTGCACCAACACGGGCCAGGGCAGCTACACCTGCACCTGTCGCCCTGGATACAGCGGCAACAACTGTGAGCTGGAGACCAACGAGTGTGACAGTAACCCATGCAGGAACGGAGGCAGCTGCAACGTAAGTCCTGCTGTGCTGGCCAGGTGACTTGATAGGTGTAAGTCTCGCTACTGAGTCAGGTGACCTGATAGGTGTAAGTCCTGCTACTGAGTCAGGTGACCTGATAGGTGTAAGTCTCACTACTGAGTCAGGTGACCTGATAGGTGTAAGTCTCGCTACTGAATCAGGTGACCTGATAGGTGTAAGTCCTGCTGTGCTGGCCAGGTGACTTGATAGGTGTAAGTCCTGCTACTGGGAGATGGTGTCATAATTAAGGCCTGCCACTGCATTGGGGACCTACTAGGTTTTGATAGTCCTGACTCTTAGCATGATTTTGTAAGTACTGCCACTGTTAGGTGACCACACAAGTGTTATAACTATTGGTAATGGGACAGTTGGCTTGATAGGTAATGGATTTGGGTCTATGAAAAGGTACCTTACTTCTTAAATGAACACCTTGGATGTTGTATGGGTGTAACGGAGATGGCTAACAGGTTTAGATGTGTTTCATTGAATAGGTAGTTATGGGTTTAGTTCTAATATAAAGAGCAGAAACATCCGTCTACTTTATTACACTGTATGAATAGATGAAACAATCTACATTATTACATCATATGAACCGAAGCGTTCATCTACATTATGACATCATAATAGCAGAAGCACCAGTCTCCTTTAGAACACAGTTTTACTAGAAACAATGATTTATATTATTGCATTATATGAACAGAAGCATTAGTCTACATTAGGACATCATATGAACAGAAGCATTAGTCTACATTAGTGCATAATACCAGTAGAAACACCAGTCTAGATTATTATCAGCAGAAACAGTCTACATTATTATGTTCATCGACATTATGACATCATAACAGCAGAAGCAGCAGTCTGCTTTATCACATCGCCCCAGCTAAAGCACATGTTTGGCCACTCCTTAGGATGTTCCAAGCTCTGCATTCAAATCAAAAGGTCATCAATTGTGGGCCTTCAGGACCCTTAGACGTGGAAAAGAGTTCACTAGAATGAAAAAGGCTTTCTTTCTCACAGTCTTTTTTCAGCTTCTATCCAAATACTTACTTCTACATACAAGCTTTCATTTGTTATGATCAGCTTTGACTTTGTTTTACCTGGGATTTTTCTTTGATACTGTTTTCATTTATCTAATAGCTTTTATTAACTCTTCTCTTTGTTGAGCACAGACCCCCCACCCCCATTGGGCTACAGTACTGTCAATCAGACAACGCTCAACGCCATTGGATCAGAGTGCTGTTAATAGCTGCTTGATTTGCGGTGTGGAATCCCAGTATCACGTTTATTACCTGTCTATTAGGACAGAGTACTGCACAAGAGACTGAAAAATATATTTTCTACTATATACAAGAACTTCCCACTAGAGCCCCCCTCTCTCTCTCTCTCTCTCTCTCTCTCTCTCTCTCTCTCTCTCTCTCTCTTTCTCTGTGACCCCTCCCCAACCATCCATAGAGGTGGAATAGCTAGACTGGATCTGATATTTTAATTCAGCTCTGCCCAGTGGGTAAATTTTTGAGCCACCCTTTTTTGCTTTGTCAGACCAGCTAGAACAGAAACGGTCATAATGACGTTGCCCCTGACAACATGACAACATGCCCCTGACCTCATCCTGAAGTGCTCATGGCTTCCACATCCATTACACTCAGTCTAATACTGCCTATCCATATTCCTCTCCCTCTCTCCCTCTTTCTTTCTCTCTTTCCCACTCTCTCTCTCCCTCTTTCAATATCTTTCACTCTCTCTTCCTCTCTTTCTTTCTCTCTCCCTCTCTTTCTCTCCCTCTCTTTCTCTCTTTCTCTCACCTCATCTTTTTATCATTCTCCGTCTCTCTCTACCCCTCCCACTCCCCTCTCTCCCCCATCTCTCTCTTTCTCCCTATCCTCCTGGACAGGATTTGGAAAACGACTACGCCTGTACCTGCCCTCAGGGCTTCTACGGAAAGAACTGTGAGATCAGCGCCATGACGTGTGCGGACGGGCCGTGCTTCAACGGCGGGACGTGCGTGGAGAAGACCTCCGGGGGGTACACCTGCAGGTGCCCGCCCGACTACACGGGCTCCAACTGTGAGAAAAAGATGGACCGCTGCACCAGAGACCCGTGCGACAACGGTGAGATCAGAGACCCTTTCTTGTAGAGTCCCCGAATCAAACAGGAGGCTGTTCTGGAGTAGAGCCAGTCCACCGGTTGGGATAGCACGTTAAGATAAATGTAGTCCTCCTCAAAGCTCTGCTATGAACAACAACAACAACAGATCAAAGCAGAGCATGTGCTTTGCCATCAGACGATTTTAGGAATACTGTCTGACTATTAATCTCAATATATTGCAGTTTTTCACGATTGCTAAAACACTAAATCCCATTCTCTGAACCAAATTAGCAGTGCCCTAAACCCATTTGTCAAATCATTCACCCTTTTGGCAAAACCTTAAACAAGTTTAGGTAGTTAGACACAATTAGCAAAACTCTGAAACACAATAGCGTCAAAAGTTAAACACAACTTCAACACAGTTGTCATCGTTTAAACACGTCTCAAAATACTTCACACTTGTTTCAAATGATGATCAAGCCAATTGTATAAGATAGAATACAGTTTTTCACTATTGCTAAAAACACATTTCTTGAAACCTTCACCCATTTTCTCAAAACTTAAAACACAAATCCCAATACTCAAAAACAGTAATTTCTGATGTAATTCAGGCAACTGTGAAAGACGTGATGCTGAGGCAGAATTACAGTAATCTTTCATTGACTTTGATTTTGCAGTTGCAAAATAGTTTGGAGTGTGCTGTAATGTGCTATTCATTTACTGTAGTTTCTTTGTTCTTTGGGCTTACTGTATTGTTTTTATCAAGAGCTGAATTTACAGATATGTAATACTGTACTACGAACTTGCAGTACTTACAGTATACAATATAGCAAATTCACTGCACTAAGTTGTGATAACTATTATACTTTTGTTTAAAAAAAGACTAACTATATGCCCATTTTCTGATGTAGTGTCTAACAAAGGCTCTGC
>JAVQIZ010166330.1:0-59824 GCA_036023535.2 Galaxias brevipinnis
TTTCTTTCTTTCTCTATATAGTTCTTTCTTTCTTTCTCTATATAGCTCTTTCTTTCTTTCTCTATATAGTTATTTCTTTATTTGCCCTTACCCTCTGCCTTTCCTTATGTAATGAATCATGACGACATCTCCAACATGTTGTAAATGGCCTAGTCTACGGCTAGTGTTGCGTTCTCCTACGGCTTATTTTACATTTAAATGAGCATGGGATTTAATCAAAACATTGGTGATCCCGTGTAGGTGACATGGGACAGATCCCTGTGCCCGCAAGATGAAGGTCATTCGGGAGATGAGGAGGAATGAGACTAACAGTCTACTAGCTCCGTTGGAACAGCCTCAGTCCTCTAGCTGGTGCATCCAGCTGCTGCTCTGGTTTTGTCTGCGCCTGGGGTTCAGCAAACAGCTCAAATAAACGGCTTTCATTGGACGTTGGACCGCTCCTGCATCTGTTCTGAAAGCCTGTTAACTGTGTGAAGGTCACTAGTCATGGTCAGTGCAGCCGGTTATAGTCTGTGGAGGCCCCTGTTTGGACATAGACACTAAGGCATCACCTCTTGTCCTAGGACAGGCTGCACACTATGGGCTGGAACTGGATGGTTGATGGAGTAAGTGTGGGCTGGGAGTCAAGAAGATGCATGTAGTAAACATTGTCTTCTCACGTCTCGGCTAGCGTTAAATCTCACCGTGAATGTGAGGTTTGATCATACACTAGTTTCAGTAGATTTCCCTGTCGTACGTAAAACAAACTTCAATGTAACATGCTTGTTGCCGCAACTGTATTTTAAGCATCATTTTTTTGTGATATTTCAATTTGTATGGAATAGCCTTTTGAGATCCATGAAAAAACTAGTCTTTAGTTATGTGCCCTCGATTTAAGAGATGCCTTAAAAACGTCCCCAAAATGACAATATTAAGGAAACATACAAAAGTACTGTAGATATAAGCGGGAGATGTGAGTGAATCTCTATGAAAGTATCTATCCTCCAGGCATCATGGAGTGTTTTCCTGCTGTAATTAAGAATATATTTTTGCCTTATTTTCCTTATCCCCAAAAATGATTGTTTAGTCTTTTTTGTCGGCCGTAGATGTAAAGAACGCAGTCAATACAGCATTAGGTTGCCTTGGCATTTCATTTTGTTCATTCACCGGTTGAATGTGCCCATACACTGAGTGTCATCCGCTAAATGGAGGCTCTCGCACACGATTGCAGAGAGGATTGTGTCATAAAATTCAAATCAGCCAACCTCCAGTTCCCCTGTTCCAAGTCTTTTTTTGGTGTGCCTCTGTGTGTGTGTGTGTGCGTGTGTGTGATGGCCATTGCTGTGAGCTCTGTCAGCCTGGCCCAGTTGACAGTGTGTTTTCCTAGAGCCAGTGGCCATAGCGTAATGTGATTACTGTCTTTGTGAGCGGGCCAGGGGGGCAGCTGTGGTGCAGAGCCCCAGCCTTGCACTGTCTCACCAGGACTCCCCTCAGACAGGGAGCTGTGAAGGATGAGCACACCACAGGCTGTAATGAAGTGCCATGCGCTGGGCCATCAGAAGGCCGCATTGTGGCTCTGCTTGTGTGATCGTCTAATGGCTCTTTTCTCTCCCCACAGCTGAGGAGGCCAGAGAGCTGGAGGAGGCCAAAGTGCTGGAGGAGGACGAGGCAAAGACAGGTCAGCCAAAACACACCTGGACAAGCTCTCACCTTGAGGGTTCCTCATTCGTCCTTTCCATCTCCAATTTAGGCTTATTAAGTCCCCATGCATACCTATTCTCATTTAAATGTTACTGAAATTACAAACAAGTTTTAACTTTCACACAATTTCTCTCATTTTCAAGTACAGCATCGAATATGAATACTAATATCCTCTAGTCTTTTCTCCACCAACGGTGATATGATATTCCGCTTAGTATTTCTTCTTATGAGTTTTGAATTAATTTTGCGATTAGCAAGCAGAGCAAGTTCCCTCTGCCAGCAAGGCCATGATGGCTACCCTCAACTCTCTGACCAGTTCTCCCTCAAGCGTTAATGTCATTAAAGTTATTCATTTGACTCTTTCTTTAGTCTGATTCAATTATTCAGCCTCTCTGTGAACGCTAAAGTTAATACTATGTGATTTTAATAAGCCGAGGGGTGAGGCAAGGGCTCTGACGAGTGGAGGGAGACGATGGCTTCCCGTCCCTCACGCCTGTGTCTCATGAATGTTTCACCGAGATCTGTGCAGCCAGAGGCAGGGTCAGCCATCCCACCGTCCCACTGCCGACTGCTGCCTCTGCCCTGGCTGCCCAGCCACCCTCACCCTCACCCACCCTCCGCCCGCCTGTCTCCCCCAGCAGCGCCCTGCACCTGGGCTGGCCCGTCGACAGGCACCGAGAGCTGGTGAGGTCGAGCAATGGGCCCTGCCTTCTGAAGGGTACCCCTCTAAAGCAGGCAGCCGTTTTGTTTGGCCATCTGGCTCCAGTCGCGCTGACAAAGGGAGAGGATCACGCGGGAGACAATGGAGCCAAAATGAAGCCCACTTTAATACATCTCGGACAATACCGGAGCCACGTTTATGTGTTATCTTAATGAGCTGTCCAGAGGACATTGGGCATCCCTTTTCACTGCTAGTCGGATTAGAACAATGACTGTTGGTAACTTGGGACCGGGCCTCATTCATTCGGGAGTGGAGGTTAGACAGAGTGCTTGAAGGGTTGTAGTGCCTGACAAACAATATGACTCCAATTCTGGGTTCAGCCGGCAGAGCAGACTCCTCTCCACCCCCACATTCCCCTCCCACTAATGTTCATAGCCAGGTTCACTAAAGCACTCAGGCACAAAACCCCTTATAACGTAGAACTATTCGCCCCGCGTCCTTGAAATTAGTTTTGAAATCGGAGCGTGATTTGCGTTTGAAAGCGTGCAGCGGTACTTGGAAGTGCATCTCTCCTGTCAGGAGTTGGCTCTGGTGTGTGTGTATGCACTGGCCCCGGTCTCTGTGCCTCCGGGGCTCCAAAGAGGCAGACCTTAGCAGCAGGGCACTGGCACACAGTGTTCATTGTGACCCAGTTCTTTCATGAAGGAAACATCGTCAGAAAGAGCCATTTGAAACACCCTTCCAGAGAGATGCGAGGATTGTCTCTCCAGTCCCTGTGTGTGTGTGTGTGTGTGTGTGTGCGTGCGTGCGTGCGTACGTGCGTGCGTGCGAGTGACTGTGAGTGTGTGAGAGAGAGAGAGAGAGAGTTTGTCTGTGCATAGGTGAATTAGCATCCTTGCCGTGGCAAGGTCTTGTGAAGGGGAAAAACTGGCTAATGTCATGCTCCATAATGCTGATAACATGGAGAGAGTCCCTTTCCGTCACCTGTCTCCCCCACAGCAAGGCCACTGCTGAAGGATGGATGACAATTGCTGGAATGGTATTAAAGCTTCAAGCTCAATAGCTCATCATCCTAAATGTCTTTTGATTTTAAAGAGCTCACTAGGCAAGACGCTGTAAAGGTGACTCTAAATAGACAAAAACAAGGGCAGCTGTTCCCGACTCAAAGTCACCTCCGACTTGTGAGGTTCCTGCATTCCCGTTTGGTCCTGTGCACTGGATCCTCCACATAGCTTTGGGAATACACCACCGCATGTGCACCAGGGAAGACATGCTCAGCTGAGTTTCCTCTACTCAATTGAAGTTTCCCCAAGGGTGGAAGATCCAAAATGACATATAGCCGCTCCTGGTTCCATGGTTTTAAGCTGCTGAGAAGGGGCCATGGTCAGGTCACCTGGTGTAACTGAAGTGCAAGTCTGTTCCCTCAGGAGATCATTTTTTCTTCTTCTTATGACCATATAGCTAGGATGTGCCTAGTCCTGTCCAGTTGTTTAAGGTTTACGTTTATACAGCTCAGCTCCAGTTTTTTAAACTGGTCTTGGTAGTTTTCTGTTAGTAAAGATAATTTATTACAACAAATATTTTTTTAAACGGCTAAGGCAAACCTTAGCGTATTCACTAGATCCCATTCTCTGTCACAGCCGTTGGTATGTTGGTGTGTGGAGGCCTGAGGAACGGGGACCTGAGGGTGCAGCCCAAGGCAGTGACACAAGGCCTCCTTCACTAAGTCACAGCCGCCCTCGATGCTGCTGCTGCTGGGCCCTCCAAACGCTCACACACATTCCTAACCAAAATATATTACATTAAATATATAATTTACATATGTGAATATTTCAGTGACGACCCATCTGCTTGTTGATTTGAACCACACACTAACTTTAAAGCTTTTCTTCAAAGCCCATCCCTTCTTTTGCTAAGTGCTCATATACATTAATCATGTCCCGCGCTATCTCAACACAGTGTATCACTTCTTTTCCTGCCCCTGTTTACTCTAGCATAAAGTGCACCTTGGGAAATTAATTTTTGTTCTCAAATGCTAAAGAACAAAGGGATTAGTCTAATCGAGTCCATGCTATTTTCAAACAATCTTCACTTAGTGGTTATCTTTATCATTTCATTCTGTTTCCATGCTTCTGAGTAGTTCTATTTTTGCTTTGCGTTCATATTACATTGAGAGCGTTCTTCAGTCGGTGCAGAAGTTTTCTCTACCTCATCTTGGAGGTGTTGCACGCTGGGAAGGGGCTCCAGGTTATCTACTTTTCGGTGAAGACGCTGGGCAAAGCTGATCATTGTCACCGGCTGGAGAGATAGCCGCAAAATAGCAGGGTCCTTAATCATGGAGAATAATGAGTGTTGTCCAGCCCTAATGGAAGCATTCCGCATCACAACAATACGCAGGCCTATTCGGAGCACGTTGGTCTGATTAGAATATTAGATAAAGTAATTGCGTAAAGAGTGTCTGATGTGTCTGGGAGGAGACGGCTCCTTCAGGGGCAGGGCTCTGGAGAGGCAGAGGACACTCGTCTCTGAAATGAGCCCCTCGCACAGACGTCATCGGCTCCCGTCGCCTGCTCCGTCACGTGACAGGGGCTCCTCCGGCAGCCTGTCTATGCCAGTGGGGAGCGGGGCGATCCATCTCGCTGCTGCGATCTGCCTCCCTCCCCCTTTGTGTTGTGGGGCGCGCCACGGTTCCACATGAGCACTCAGCTGCAGTGGCTAATTAAATAAAGCAGTGTGCCCTCTGCTTCCTGTTAGCTGTGGCAAGGTTGGTGCACAGAGAGCGAGAGGGGGGAAAGAGTAAGGGTGGAAGGACATTTTGAAAAAGAGGAAAGGAAGGACACTATTGGGCTCACATTCACGCTCTAATTTTTTCCTGGTAAAACCTTTCTTAATAATAATAATACAAAATTCAATAGTGATATTTCTCAGACACTGAATCAGAGGTGGCCATTCTGTATAAGACAATACTATATATTGTATAGTAGGATGACTGTTGCTGTTTTATTTAAAGCTCATGTTTTTTTTTGTTTTTTTTGTTTGTCTTTCATGTAGCAATGACCCCCCTGAAAAGCTAAAGGCAAAGAAAAACCAAAGGTGAGTTTATTTTGTGTATTGAAGCAGCAGGCCAGCAATTGTCATTGTAAGGGTGCTGTAGCAGCTATTCAAAGTTGTAACTTTTTAAGAAACAAGAATGAAGAAACAAACAGTGCAGTGCATCATCATTAGACACAAGATCTATATATATATATATATATATATATATATATATATATAATTTTTTTTATTATTATTATTTTTTTATTATTATTTATATATATACTGTATATACCGTATATAATACATTCTTTTCCAATTGCTACCTTTCGTGCAATAATACAGAGGGAATACAGAAAATCAGCTATAAATGAAGTTCAAAAGTAATTTTCACACATTTCTTCTATGGATCAAAGAAAGAAAGTCACGACTCAAATGAAAAAATTTCATATTGCAACCATTTCTTAAAATGTCTGCAAAGATGTAGCAGCACGGTGGCTCAGTGGTTAGCACTGATGCTTCACAGCAAGAAGGTCCTGGGTTTGAACCCCGGTCGATTCAGGTCCTTTGTAGAGTTTGTGTGTGCTCCCTGTGTTTGTATGGGTTTCTGCCGGGTGCTCCGGTTTCCTCCCACCACCATAAAAACATGTTTAGGACTAATCCTCCTGTCAATGCCCTTACCAGGCACTGGCATAGAACTGGAGTTGGTCAATTTCCTCCTATGGGGCCATGTCGCCACTACAAAAGAGCACTTGTGCTCATTTGAACTTACCTGGTTAAACAACAAGTAAAAAATGGATTATTATTATTGTTATATTTTTTATACCAAATTTATTTAATTTGTTTAAGCTAAATTGTCCAAGGCAATATAACCAAATGGTTTTGGATTTGATAACCACAGGTACAACAATCACACTTTGAACTCTTCCTGCAACATTTGTGAAGTAAAAGTGGCTTATTATTTTTCAATAGGCCTGTGCTACTTCCCTGTGAGCCATTTATTACCTATTCCTTATATGGCCACCATTCTTTGCTGCTTGCAGCTATATATTTTTTTGTTTGTGTGTATGTGTGTGGGTTAGACCCATGTGTCTGTGTCTGTGTGATGCTCGGGTGCTTCACACTTCATTTCTCCCTATAACAATTGATTTGTATTTTCTGCAGTAAGTGCTCTTGAGGAGCCAAGGTCTCCAAAGGCTGTGGGTAACTGCTTCTGTAATGAGGCTGGGCTGCATTAACTCTGTCAAGGACAATCAGGAGTTTAGACCCTCTTGACATTTTGATTTTTAAAATCAAACGGTCACTGGTTGCCATAACAAATGCATTTTTGCTACATGCCAATAAAATACATCTTGAATGTCCTTCTCCCCCAGACCACCCCTAAAGTCCAATTAATGATAATCATTTGAGTTATGATTTATCAAGCTGACAACGCTGTGCTTGTGTGTGTGTGTGTGTGTATGTGTGTGTGTGTGTGTGTGTGTCTCTGTCTGAGAGGGGGAGAGAGAGAGAGAGAGAGCGAGAGAGAAGAGCACTTTGTCACACTAACAATACAAGAGTGCAAAAATGACAGACAAATTCCTGTTTGTTAGGCTGGCAGAATCCGCCTAATATGTTCCTCTGCCAGTCATGCACAGTAGGTGTTGATAGTCTCTACACCTCAACTCGTCAGTCTATTTATATCCAGTCTCTTGTTCGCTTACCCTGCACCTCTATGCGAGTCCTTTGCTCTGGCTAATTAGTGTGCAGGAGTACAAAGAAAAATACTATTCATGTCAAATTAGAGGAATTCAGTTGAAACACCGAGGCTGATCTGTGTCGGGAAAGCTCATAAGCGTGGCTCATCATTGGTGCAACCCTGTTCTTTCTTAAATTCAACTTGGCAAAAGCTAGAGACAAACTGCTGCCCCCTGTATGCCTGCATACCTTTGTGTGATGACACCTGTAGAGCAAGGGCGGCCTGGACCATGGGCAACAGCAGTAATACAGTGGTAGAGAAGGAGGCCTCATCTATCTCCCTGTGATGGGGCCTTGCGCTGTCAGCTTAGGGCCCCTGGGGCCTTTGGTCCACTGTCTAGGGAGAGGGACAGGCTACTCCCCAGGCTTGAACCCTAGTGACTGGTCAAGCATAGCCAGACTGCGTCAAGCTCCAGCTCCCTTCTTTTCCCTGGCCCGGACCAGAGACAACTGCACAGGGCAGAGAACCCTACGTTGGGAACTGTGGAGCTATTTAGAGAAAGCCAATGTAACCCAGAGAGGGCAAAGCCATGAAGGCTGAGTGAATTCATCTTAGGGCTCTTTTTGAGGGGTTTTTTCTTCATCTTTTTGTTGTGAAACAAGTTTGAGATTTGATATCGGGAGCGAAGCTTTTTAAAGGCAAATTTTATTTTGACAGATAGTGCCACTTCTTCTGAAGGAGGTAAAGGGAGAACGGCACAGTATAGTTTCTGGCATTGCTCAGAATGCGGAGGCCGGTGTCTATGCTGCAAGTCTGAGAATACATTTGTTCATTTTCTATTAGAGGCCTGAAGATGCACTCTCAAGACAAACAAAGCACAGTTTTTAGTTAATTTGAAACCTATTTTGCATTTCAAATATTTTTTTTGATGTGAAGCAATGGCAAAGCAAATAAAAGCATAATTTAAATCAACAGTAGCCAAAAGAAAAATGATTTTACCTCTGCTAGATTAACAATATATGTACAGAATATACCTTTTTGCTGTTCCCTTTTCCTAATAATGTTCTACACCAAAGGCATTGCGTGATGTGAATATATCTTTATTATAGATCTGGACAGTTACACCATGTTTTTATTAGAGCACGATTGCACCGAGTCATAAAGCTGGAGCATGCAGAGTAAGTGAACGATGATGGAGGGTGCTGGAGGTCCTATCCTGCTACTAGCCAAAACACAGTCTGGGAGGAGTCAACGAGAGAGCATTTGTCATGACTATAGTATCCCCTGACCTTCCCCGTCACTGATAATGCTGCCTAGTGTCCTGGCCACTCCAGATGTCCTCACTAAATCACTGCTAATCAATTATTTTAATATTTCTGTTGCACTTCTGGTATTGATTAGCTCATTTATCCAGAGTACAGAATGTCTTATTTAATAACAGAAGTCACTGCTGCTGATTGCCTTGTTTTAGTGTTGAGGGCAATTTTGCTTTCAGAAACCAATGCTTGGTTGATGTACATTACTGTGTACGTTTTATTCATGCTTGTAAAGAGCAGGCAGAGACTAGCTGACCATACTATTGTAACCTTTTCTTTGAAAGGTGCCATATAAATAAAGTCTATTATTATTATGATATAGTATAGTGGTTTTCTACTGTGTACTGGGGTGCAACAGTTAGTGAAGCCACATATTTCGTTGTGTAGGAAGATGGGTGAATTGTCAGACTTCTGTGTGATAGATTATTACTGCCTGTCCTTTCTTTATGAGGATTCATAGCCTCCATAATATGTAATATCATCCAGTGAAATGTTATTGTTAGCAAGGCTTACTCTTGACGGTCCCCTTATCTCGAAGTGCTGAGTGCTTAGTGTTATAACTCCACGTGTGTGACATTTTGATCAAAACCTCTCCATCACTCCGTGTACATGTTTAACCCAGGTATATCTGCTAATGGAGCGAGAACGTGGAGACCATTGTGGATGGCAATCAATAAGATTGTAGAGGATATCCGGTGAATGGGAAACGGGCAAAGATTTCTCCGAGTGCTCTACTGGAGGACAAGATATAAATTCCTATGAGAGAGTAGATCATAATAATACGTCTAAAACAGAAAGGCCCTATAGGTACAATTAGTATTAGATAATGGCTCTTGCTGCCAGTTGCTAGTAGACTTCTAAAATATTGATTTAACTCTCCCCTATATATCCACTCAAACTATGCACTGTCACTCCAAGGAGCTATCTCATTGTTATGTTTTACACTGGCCGTAAGGCTTATTCTGTCGTGCGCAAGAGAGCAGCGACAGCACATGGCTTTGAGAAGCCATATCTCTAAGAACGAGGAAAGGGTAACTGGGCGAGGAATAAAGTAAGATTTCAAATGTGAAGACTGTATGCAGAGCATGGCAGAGGCAGCAGCAGTGGCTGGTACTGAGTGAACACATCCCATCTTACTGCTAGCTCTCCCTGCTGAGGCGCTGACCTTTGGGCTGCCAAAAGCAGACAGGGGCGCCAAATCCTCAGGTAGCATGCTGTTGTCTGGAGACTGGGTGAGGCCTGGCTGATGTTGATGATGTCAGACAAGACGCTTACGGCGGGGGCTCTCTAGGGAGGTGTGGGCTTTCTGGGAGTGGATTCTGACTCCCAAGTCAGTCGCCTTGCATCTCTGCATTATTTATGCTCTTATCTAGGCCGTTTATCAGCATATTCTCATCTCTGCCACCTCATCGTACTACACCACGGAGCATAGGCTCCAGCATTGATGACCAGGTAGAAAAAAACCAATAACGCATTCTGCTAATACCTGCACCATATTGATATTATGGAAGTCGGGAATGAATAGTTTTGCTGTGTAGCAATCTCTGTGTACTGGTTTGTGGGTTGAGAGACTTGGCAAAGATCCATATTTGCATCAAAATAGTGCAGTGGGAAAAAAAGGAACTATAACGAGAGAAAGGCTGTAATGGCTCCACATGTTTTATTTTTTTATACCCTAATAATGATTTTCCTGACAGGAAGTGGTGATATCAGAGCAGTGGCAGGAGGTGCACAGGGGCTGAATCACTGATCAATGACAGCTAATGAACACGGCAGGAGTTCTGCTCTGTTTGCCTCTCGACAGAGGGCTGGCTCCTCCGAGAGCTCCTTTTCCTCTCTTTTGCCAGGAAAGTACAGGAGCCTTCATTGAAACCAACTGCCTCTGGGCTCAATTAACCAGCATAGATTACTCATATTGCAGATGAGAGCGTGCGCATGCGATCCGCCGACTAGCAACACAGACACGCAGACGGAACTGGGACATTGCGGTCGGCTCTGTGCGCCCGACGCCGCGCTGACAAATCCCGGGCGATCTGTGAGCGGTGCAGGCTGTGTGAGGCTCCGTCGGGGTGCTCTGATGGGTGCAGACCTCTGCTGTAGCCAGTCATTACCATTACATCCTAAATCCCGTGCTGCCTTTGCCCCCTAAGTGACTTGGATTGGGATGGCCCTCCTCCTCAGCGCTCCTCCCATCCTCTCAGCGCCACAGGCCACGGGTCTTGATGTTCTTTTACCCAACGACAGGATGCCTGATTCACCCACCATGGGGGCCTCAGTCCACCAGCAGCTCACCGCGTCACAAGGCATTTACGCCTTGCTCAAATGTTGATTCAGATATGAGCTAGGTAGGATTTAGTTTCAAACAGTGTGCCTGTAAATGAATCCCACGTTGACGAGGTATTGTCTACACAGGAAGTTTATCGAAGAGGACGTGTTTGCTACATGAAGAGAATTGCAGCCAGCCAAATTAGAAAATACTGAGAAGTGAGCCTGCTCGAATGGGAATATGCAGAAATACACAGCTTATGTACTGAACGATGTGTGCACCACCTGAAGTAAGCTTCATTTGTTTTTCTAAATGAAGGGACTATGCCTTGTCGAGTATACATTTTAACAGCAATTCCAGATTCAGCTTGGTGCTTTTTTATTGGCAAGCATGATTGCGTTATGAGAAAGAAAGGACCAAGATATTTTGACAGCACTAGGATTTCCCCTGAATTATATACATTGAAGGTTCTGAATATACCGCCATTTTTGGCAGCAAAGTATTTGGAATCAAGCTATCCCATTTTGCAGCTAAACTGTTGGATGTGATTGCAAGAGTGAATGAGTGTCCATGAATCTTGTCAGTCAAGCAACGTTGAGGACAGAACAATTACCAATTATTCCACCTGACACTGGCTTGAAACAACGCCTATCATGGAAATCATAATGCAACCTTGGTGGCGTTCCGTGGTGAAATAATCTTGAGTGACCCATGATATTTATAGATAGAATCCCTACGGTAAGCTGATAGAACTGTCAGCGAGGGCTCTCAGTCTGTGCAGTGTTATGAATGACATGTGTGGTGAAAATGAGCGGAATGAGTAGCATCACATGGATCCTGAGCAGCAGTAACAAGTTCCCCTGGGAGTCCTGTTCCTGTTCCATCTCCCAAGTCCATGAATTCAGGCCAAAAGGTTAAACAGAAACACATTAAGCACCGACATAGAGTGAAATTATTTTTACTGTAGTGTATTTTCATTTTGTCCTAACAAGTAATGTTATCATGGAAAACAGAGAGCCAGGGAAAGTGTTGGACTGGGACATGGCAGCTTGGAATTCAGGACCACGTTCTCCAGCTGGTCCAAACGTAGCCATCACTCAACTATGGAAGTGTGCGCGTTTGACTTGGCAGTGACCTCCGCACTGCATCACAGACCACGTGTATAAATCACTGCCCGGACGACAGCCAATGGTCACCCCTCGTGTCATCTTGTCACGCTCTAAATATTCATCATGGCTCTGATTAAAACACATGAGTGATTTGCATGCTCCGCGCAGTGCCCAGCTTCCCGGCGTAAACACAGAGCCGCCTGTGACTCTTCCTCTTCCTAACGCTCCCCTTTCTCCTGGCTCTGAATCACCCCGCCTTTGGGTTTACCACAGGAGCCTCTTCAAACAAGCCTTTGTACTGGAGAGAAGAATCAAGATTAATGCACTTCCACAGCTCACGCCCGCTCTAGGGGAAAGAAGCCTTATAATTAACACCAAGGGGCCTTGGATGGGATTAATGGAGGGAATCAGACAAAATAATAGAAAAGGGGGGTGAAAGGTATGAATAATATTTTTGGAGTGTGTGTGATGCATAATGGCAGCAGGGCATGGACCCTCTGACTTCCTGCCTAAGTTACACACCCACAATATTAGCAACAAGTAGCCTTAGGAGGGGCTTGTAATGTCGGTTCGAGTCCGTTTCTGTAGAGTGAGTACATTGATGTTCAAGAATACCCCGTGGACAGTATGCTTGTCTGGAGCCTCACTACAACCTCCAATGATTCTCTACCTTAATCACAGCATGGACACTCTCACCACACCGCCAATGAGCTTATCATCACTGTCGTGAGATATTGTAAGTAGGAGGAGTTTGCTTCGGTTTGAGTCAGTATTAGTTACAATGATAGTGTGGCCTTCTGTATGAACTGTCAATTTCAGAGTCATCGTCTCAGGTAAATTGCAGATAGACTAGAATTGCCTTTACTGTGGCCCATCCATTTCCGGGGCATGGGGATATTCAAAAGTGTTTGATCCCTTTGTCATTCAAAAAAACATTATATCCTGAGCACTAGCCAAGGTCATTCCCACATCTGAACAAACTTTGACTTTCACAAATTAATCTCATTTCCGCTGTTTTTTGTCTTTAATAATGTATCTGGTTGTTGACATTACATCGATGTCAAGAAACATCAGGCCAGACGTTACCTGTGCAATGTTTTGTAAATATATAAATAAGTGGAAGGTTACCGAGAAAGTGAATGAAATATGGCACTTTCATTTCAATGCAAATGAGCAAAGCAATGAGTTCAGTGTGGATTTACAGTGATTCATTAGAATGGGCCCATCGTGCCGCTGTTTCCTTTAAGTGAACAATCTCCGGTAGCCGGAGTAAATTAGTGTGCAATCTTCTGTACCGGCTGTAAATGAAACTGTCTGTCAGTGTGCATCTTAACCTGGGATACTTCAGTCCTTTTCCTGCTACTTGAGGTCTTCGATAGAGAAACGTGTTTTTTGTCAAACCTTGCAATGCCGTTGACTTTTGATTGCCTGTGCTATGAACAGCAGACATTCTTATCTAGTTTTAAAAACACCATTTTAAAACAGTGTGCTTAGAGGCCTTCAAAGTGCTTTGGAAAGCTGAGCTCCTTTATTTTTCTCTCGTCCTCTAGACCACCAGATAGGTTGACCTTCTGTTTCAGGGAGACATCCTGCATCTTTAACAGGGCACCTGAAAGTAGATTTGAATCCAATGAGCGCATGCAGGTGTGAAAATATTGTGTTGTGTTCATTTGTATGATGGATTACAAAGCATCCCTCTCTGCCCTCTGAGAGGGAGCGAGTGGAGACCAAAGTGAGTTTTCAAATTTGGTACGGCTCTTTAACACATACACGTACACACATGCTGTATGAATGCTTGCCCCTAGTTTCTGAAAACGCAGATCTCTCAGCGATTCTAGTTAGGAGATACAATACCTCCATTCTACTCACCCTTTTATCTTTGCTCCATTTAGATTCTCAACAGTTTGTACGTTTCTTTCCGGAGGTTTCTGGGACTGTAATGAGTTGTGATAATGACGTGAAAGATGGCCTGCTGACAGCCTGGCATCAGCTCGTTCCCAAGTAACCTAGCATGTGACAGGACAGAAGCAGTGTTCACCACACGCATGAGAGTACCGCATCTGTTCACTGTCTGCAGTCTCAGTCGCTCAAGTTAAATCAGAATCAAAGAGCTTTTTCAGCATGACAGGTTTGGACAAGTATGGCAAAGGCCTTTGTGTACCGCCAAACGCCATGAAGTGTAGGTTATTAGTCTCCCTCAAAGTTTTGATTTGTGCATTTCTGTCTGATGTGTGTGCCTGTATTCCATCTGACTGAAAGAGTAAAACAAGCAAAGTTCAGTTGTTTTCGGTAATACATAATTCACTCAAATGTGTCAACCTAACCTCTGCGCTATCGACAGCTATGCTGCTTCTTAAATCTTGAAGTAGTTTGAGCTTAAAGTGTGACATAATTAAATTACGTCGAAGTGAATTCTCCAACTGGTTTAATGGTGCAGGGAGAACAATTTATTTTGCTGTGCTAGCAGTGAGGTGAAGTGGTCTGTAGGGGACTGAGAGTGAGTAGACTACATTATAAGTTCACAGAGTTGTGATGCTGAAAAGCGTAAATGGAGAAAGACTTAAAAGTGGCCGTCTAATCAAAAGGAACACACCTTAACTTTAAAGCGCTGCATTAATGATGACGAATGTTGTTTTGTTGGTCTTTCCTCAAGGTATGCTCAGCATGTTCAAATTATTTCATGTATTTGGTTTGATGAAACAAATCCCCCCAATATACGCCAATTACATCATAACAAAGTACATATACATATTTACATATTTTACGTACATACATAAATACTTTTAAGGCTTGACTTTTGGATACATTTGATGTATGATATATATATATGAAAATGATGCACAGTGCATTCAATTAAATGAAAGGTATTAATATGATGTTATATGAAGTATTTTCTGTTTGTCTGTGTTTTTTTGGTGCTTGTGTCAGTTTCAGGGCAAGATGGTGTAGAGGACATGAACCTGGCTGCTAATCCCACCCACACATATCAGTCATCCAGGAGACATTGTTGACCGAACTCTAGAATGTCAAAGCCTCACTGAGCAGAAGATGATCCCATCGTTTCCTTTTTAAGTTGTTCCCTAGGTTTCCCTCAAAAACACATTACCACATCATATTCCATTAATGTATATATTTCCCCGCATATTCTGTTGGACACTGCGTGGAACGATGAGTGACTCCATTTGAGACGTTGTATTAATTGTATGCAATATGTCAAAGAGAAGCTCCATTTGAAAGCCATTGGATTTGACAGGCACCCTTTACCATCACTGACAGCCCCATGCATTTCAATAGGAAACTAGCCAGAGATCTCCTGTCTAATAGGAAGTGAAGAGCTTAAGAGATGACCCAGCCCAGGCTGCTGCCATCAGTGTCTCCCTGCCTGCCAGAGAGGGAGAGCAGCTCCCCCCCCGTACCTTTTGGACTGGCTAATTAACGACTGCCAGTAGAGTAACTTGTACCTGTCAGTGTATGCCGCTCTCCTATGTTCAATAACTTGGGGGAATTGAAATTGAATGCCAGCTAAGCTCGAACAAACTGCAAATGGTGCTTGGGAGACTCCCTGGTTTTCTCACTAACCTGACAGACTTATATGTAAAAAAATGTTTTTAATGAACAGACTCTCTCAGCTGCACTCGACTGCCAGGTTATAATGTTTTATGAATTCACAGAGTTGCAACTGGGAGTTTTGGGTGAGGGCTGTAGAGTGCATGTTGTTTTATTGTATTTTACAGGTACTTGAGCAAGTCCCAGTGCCAAATATCCTTGTATGATTGCCAATGTGTTTTTTTTTTCTATAACCCAGTGCCTATTTACATTAAAGAGACTTCAAACACTCTGACCCATGCCAATCATTAAGGAGAATCCTGGGATGTGTGTGATCGTGTGCTGTGACACAGAAAAGGCTCCAGTGCACTATCTCCTTATACACAGGATTAGTCTCTCTAATCCAGTTCCTACCTCTGCTTTCTGATTAATTTACGAACCCATCTTTCTCCAGATAATTGGTAAAACTTGAATTAATGCTAAAGTAATACAAATGTTGAATTTACATACATGTCAACCCAGATGTGTGGAATCTCCCCAAATTGGTTTTCCTATTTTGAAGGTTTTATTCCTCTGGTTGCAGATTTCGAGTCATCCCAAACAATTTGCTTGTTCGGAATAATGACTTTTCTATGTTACCGCTTGTTACTGTGCTGTGCGGAATAGCAACCTTGCGGTGGTGCTTTAGTCAGGCTGACTGCTCTTGGGAACCGCACAGGTCCATCTCCCAGCCCCTAAACATCTTTCCTCCTTAAGCTGGGGAGAGGCTGTTGATCAAAACCTCCTGCTTGTCGTCCTCTTGGTACAGTGGCCCTTGACCTTGGTATGTGTCCTCATGGCCTAGACACCCGATTGAAATTAAATTACAGATTAGCGGCTTCAGCCCCTAGGAAGGGTTTATTTGGTTGGCCCTCCCCTGTGTCGTTCTCGTTCTCTCATTCAGGAGCTGGGAAGAAATGTCATGGGATTTAGAGTAGAAAATGCCAGCCTTGAAACCATTTTTTTTTTCTTTAAAGTCCATAAGCATCAGATGCCCCCTAAATTCCAAATGTCTGCAAGGACTTTTAAATCTTACAGACTAGGAATGGGGCCGAGGGCAGGGGAGGATTAGTTTGGTGTGATGAGTTGATAAATACTTGAAATACAATAAATATAAATTACATATTTAACACAAACTAAAAGAGTTTTATGCATGTGTGGTAATAATCTAAGATCAGTTTACTTTGCTATACATGTCCAAGCAGGCTCTCCATGAATCCCAATCTGCTGAATGGAGAAACAATTCTGCAGCAGGTTACGTTGCGGCTTCTGTCTTTTGCTGCAGCTTTAGACACTGCTGCCAGTGCACCTTGGAAATTGAAAAATCAATCTAGTGAGACAAGAGTACCAAATGCCGAGCCCTCGTTAATTTGGAAGAGTGTCACACCAAGCACAATGCCGTAATGTGAAATCACTCTCACTTCCACTGTGCAGATTTGATGATACATGGCAATCAGAATGCCTTGTGGTTGTATAAAAGATCCCAGTTTTCATTGCATTGATGCAGATGTACAGTCACTTATCAAGTATACCTCATTATGTTACATCATCTACTATTTTGTGTAGGGAAAAGGATTTATTTGAATGTTCTGTAATACGACTGCAAGGTAACTATAGCCACTTGCAGAGAGTTCTCAACATATTTCCTTTTATTAATGTAGTATTATACAAAGTATTGCTGTTTGTAAAGAAGGAGCAAGAAAGAAATCAATACAATTGTGTTGTGATTACTAGGGGATAAAAAACTATCAAATGCTTAAAAGTAGGATAAGTGAGTTTAACTTGTGTTTGCAACCAACACTTACATCTCAGTTATGCTAGAAATATGGTATCATCCAGAACTAAAATGTTATGACTATGTTAAGCACATTCTTAAATAAAATACAACCTATGTAGCTGTTTGAAGGTTCAGCATTTAAAAAAAACAACAGTGTGTTATTCATCAGTCATGCCTGCCAGGTGTTTTAGAAAAGAGAACTCAAAGTATATAATAACTTCAATAAAACAGTAAATAAATGTGTTGCTGATTATAAGAAAAACATTGAGAATGTCAGAATGTTTGAAGGTAATTGCAACTTATAATTTTGTTGAACAGGGTTCATTAGGTTCGTTAGTTGTTATTCTAAATGTTTTTGAAAATAATACCCCTGCCTTTGTTGTTGGTTGTCTTTCATAATGCTTTGTACTAGAGTACCTTGAAGGGCAAAACAGTTTGTTTAGAGGCTCGGATCAAAATTTCTCAAGAGTCTGCGATCATCTGTGAATCACTGCAGTCCTTTGGATGTCAAGCAGCCTTACTGGGCATTGACACAGGGATTTAAAATATGTATTTAGGAGAGCAGTCAAATCCAAAAATTCTAAACAATAAACACAAAAATAGTATCATCTACTGTGGCATGAATGAACACACTTGGATCTTCCTTGTGTTTTTACTTGACAATCTTTGGTCAATTGTTCCTTGGCTTCCATGTTTGTTTTCTCTACATACTGAACGTTTAACGTCTCCCATATCTTACATCTTCCATATCTTACATATTCCATATCTTACATCTTCCATATCTTACATATTACATATGACTGGAGTCTAATTTCATAAGAGAATATTGTTGTCTCGCCATGTCATTTTGATCACAATGTGTAATTCTGTTGAATTAGAATCACATAGAGAGGAAATATCATTCTACTATAGGCTCACATAATCCAATTTAAGTTGATATTCAATGTTTGCACCGGGCATATGCTTGATAGTATTAGTTAAAAGAACATTTGCAATGATATTATTAATTAATTTTCTTTTGTTACCACACATTTTCATCAGTTCATGAATTGTTTTGACCAGCTACCAAGGACTCTCAGAAAAGTCTTGCACTCTCAGAAAACCAAGATATTTTGGCATGTCTGCCAACATTTGGCAGAAGCATTGATTGCCAACTGAGCTTGATGTAAGGGAGGGGCTAACACAAGTGCAGTATATGAATGTACCAACTGAAGTAGACTGGTTTGGTAAAAATGCTAGTCTTTATCCTCAACATCTACAGATAAAGAATAACGGGTATGTTTCTACATATTTTTTATAAACTATTTGTTCACACTTAAATTCATGTTTTGATAGATTATTCAGACGGGTATTTTTCTGTACATATTCAAAATATAATTTACAAAGTATTGCTCAAATTATTTGATCTTAATGATGCTATCTTAAAGCGGGTCATATTACTTCCGCTCTTGTTTCCAATAATCCTTTCTTATGAGTTGGAGATGAATCACTGGACTGAGCGAGGCCTATTGGAAAGCAACAAACATTTCAAAGACGGGGCTTTTTTTAGAAAGAGAAACGTGTGCTATTGTCAGCCTCATTCAGTAGTGCTGGTCTAGTCTTGCTCTAATTAAAGTGTTCCACTCTACAGCATCCCAGACCAGTCCTGAGCATGCAAAAGCTATCTTTTCTCTCCACCCATCACATCTGCTGTTATTACTTTTGTTTACAGTGAAGGGAATGGCAACCGTCTGATTAGAAGTTATTGAGGAGATAACTCATAGCTAATTTAGAGATGGTGCGCACACCTCTCTCCTGGATGCAGATGAATCATTTCCTGTATGAAGTGTTTGGGCAGCATAGAGACAAGTGCTTATGAAGAATGACTGTGACAAATTCCCACAGGGTTGTCAAACCTTCAAGCCATCTTCCCCAAGTGTCATGTTTGTCCATTTGTTTTCACCATGGTTGTTTTAATGGATCAAGTATGGCTTTCTTTTACCTGTGTGCAGATGGGGAAGTGTCAGAACAACTGAGTTTGTTGGAGTAAAAATAGATTCTCAAAGTGAAAACTATTAAAGCATGCTGGAATAGCTTGTAGAATCTACACAAGTGGAGTTGTGTAAGGTACTAGACAACCACAATCCTCATTCTTCTCATGGATTCTTCATTCTTTTTTTACCTGTTTTCTGCAAAATGTGCAAATTAGATCCCTTAAGTTTCTAGTTCTCGAAGTATGTATGTACTGATTTCAAGAACAACAACACTGTGACTTAGCTATAAACAATCACATCAATCTTAGTGTGTGACAGATTCCAATGGCTAATCAAGTGGAAAAGTCTGTCTATTGGTAAGAAACAAGAGTGTGCTGTTACATTTAATTAACTTTACGTAACCTTGATGTTTATTCTCTTCAGTTTGAATTGTTAATAAATAAATCAACAAATCACCGACAACATATCCATAATTCAGATAAACATACTAATGAGCAGAGATTTGAATCACTAAACATATTGCGGAAACCTTTATATCGAAGGATACAGCTCTTTCAGAATGTAATAAACTGTCAGATGAACTGACCATTTCTTTAGATGTTGTGGTGTTAAAATATTCAAATTGATTGGCTTGAAGATTCAACAGTTGACGGAACAAAGTAGTGAAAAATAAGCAAGCATTATGTTGGATTGGTCTCAGGCACATTAATGCATGTGTATGTAATGCATCTTTTCATCTATCTAGTCTCTGTTTTTGTAGCTGGCGGCTGCTCTTTCAAATATATTATTCAATGTGTGTTCATGTGCAAATAATGCTAAAAAGGATGTTGCAATGAACTTGATATTTGTCTAGTAGATCCCCTCCCTCTACCAATGTCTTTGTTTGCTATGATGTTAGATTAATTACCATGTTATGATGGTGCCCAATATTGGGTAATGGTAATTAAAAGATAATGATTGGTCCCATTGAGTGTTGCAAATAAAGATGCACAAACTCATTTGTGATATTCAGGTTGTTCAATAAAACATTAGGCCCTGTGTGCACGGAGGGCTTAGGGGGTGTGGGCGGAGACTTTTATGCAGATGTACGGGCACACTCTATTCCTGTGCCAGGGAACTGGCATGCTTCCCTGTGGTTCAACTACTGTATGCTAGCAGCATTTTGTATCAGATAAGAATAAAATTATCACAATCGACAGGAAAAATGAATAAACACAGCTGCTAATTGCTATTCCTCTCTATGACCCCTCTTCCCTCCACTGTGAATAGCGAGAGGAAAATAAAAGATAGCAAACAAGTAATGTAATTCAATTTGAAATCTCCAGCTCCCATATCAGTTTTTTGTTTTACTTAGCAGTGACAGCTGTGGTGGATGATGAAATTAGTCCGGACCTCCCCAAAGGGATGGGCGATAGCCCTGGCCCTTATGCATGTCTCCAAATATTGACCTGTTGCAAATTGCAGGATCGCAGCAAATGGAAAAAATTGCCTGATACCATGGTTTGGGGGCCACAGAGCGATTGGTGTTAAATAGAGGCCGGCAGCATGTCATATGGGCTTTCTATGCCGGTCAAATGAATCCTGACAGCTACTTTAACCAGCTGAGCCATACAGTACGAAGCTAGATAAAGGGGATGCCAGACCTAGAGTCTTCTTCAAATATCTTCAAAAGTATATTATCATAATTTCACAGTAGCTCAGATTGTGTACGATATTAGCAGTGTTATGTGCACACTGCACAGTAATACTAGTAGTGTAGCTTAAAACCTTCCTTAAGTAGAAGCTCAGAACAGTGATACAGACCTAGAGAGAGCAGCCATCTCAGAAACTGCTTCATTCAAAGGGACGATCGGTGGGGATTGTGAAAACTACCCAGATTCAGCGTTAAGTTCCTGATCCCCCCAATGTGCCTGTTGTTCTCAGGAGACCCTCTGTCCTGAAAGATGAACTCTGCCTCAGGGAGCTTGTTAAACCAATAGTGTATCCATGCGGCAAACACTCTGGTTACACCTTCCGCGGCTACTCTGTTGTAATGCAGGGGAAGGTTTGAAAACAACAACACTTACAATGCAGCTTGCTTTCTGATGCGTAGCTCCTTTACCCCTTTCTTCTTTTACAAGGAAGAAAAAGACATAGTGTTGTAGTTTCTCTTCCTCTGAGTTTCTTCCATTCTTCTGGGCAATTAACTGCTCATTGCTTATCCTGTAGTTAAGCTAATTTTCAAATTATGAACCAAACTAAATGCAGAAGATAGCTTAACTTACGCTGCTTACCATGTACAAACAGTTTAAAACATACAATGAGAAAAAATATTGGATTTATGATCTGCAGATGCAGAACTTAACTATCATTGTGGAATAGGAACCAACGGGTTGAAATCCAATATAATAGATGATGTGCCTATAATGTATCTTGTCCTCTTACATAATATCAAACAATAAACAGTAAACCTATAGTTTGCACTTTATGTAACACATTTAGAATATTCTGTGTCATGTCAAGAGGCGCAGCCGCTTGACCTTCGGATGCGTGTAAGAGCAAGCAGCCTTGATTTATGGTCAATAAACCAGCCCGCAAGGACTGATGTTGTGGCAGCAATATCTCCTCACATGCTACAGCTACAGCTGGCAAATGATGCCAAATGACGAGGGCTGGTCATGTGACCCATGACTTCCTGGGTAATGAATGGGCCATTCTGAGAGGTGGAGGCAGGACAACACATTCTCCATGTATCCGATTTATCATCATAGATGAGAAGCTATTGAGGGAGGGCACAAATGATGCAGGGGTATTTTGCTAATGGACACTTAATCAACAACCTTTACAAAATGACTGGCAACATTTAGTGTGTAGCAACATTTACAGCGTTGGCTTCTACAGTGACATCAAGGCAGAAGTCAGAGGAAAGATAGATTCATATACGCAGCATTCCATTTTTATCACATCTGTCATTGTCGTTTGGATCATACCAGCATCATTCCCACAGCAAATAGATTGATTGAATAGACAAAGTAAACATTCCTAAAAGCATATTTCTGGAGATACATATGCTGTGTCCTATTCCATCCTTATCAATAAGGACACATCGTTGAATTAGACTTAGAGTATAAGGGATGTTTCCTTCCTTTGTGAAGATAAGAGGTTCTTCAAACCGTCAACATTATCTCCAATTCAGCAAAGAACCTTCAACTGTACTCGAATACTGTGTCACTATACATTTGAAGTACCAACAGATAGGCCTAGGCCTATTGCCTGCAGTTATGTATCTTCCTCCTTCAACACATTGCTCAATATACTGTATTTAAAATGAATCGATCAATCACTGTACACATTCTTAAAATGTCATGGGTGTACTCTTTTTGGGAAAAGAAATATAATCAATCTGAAGAAAGACATAACCATGGCATATTCCCAAGTGGCTTTAATGTCTTTTTCTTAAAAAAAAAAAAAAAGAAGAAGAAATAAATAAAGTGCACCAACAGGAGAGAGACCAATTACCCTATTTGCCCAATCGACATATTTGTAAAAGCAATTAGAAAAGTGTTATCATAGGAAACTCGGTGGTGCACTATGGTGTTGGCAAGATGGACGGCGATAATAACTGTAAAGGGGGTAGAGCAGAGGGGAGAAGCACATGGAAGGCAACGTCATGGTAATTAAGAGGAGCCTTAATGACACTGGGTGAAATGATTCCCCACTGACTCATACAGAATACAAATGTGATCGTTTATCATCGCAATAATGACGGGAAAGCAAAATGCCAACCACTGACTTAATGGCAGACCTTTTTTTGTCTTTGTTCTGTTTCAATTAGAACTGGCCCTGACAGTTGTAACCGTTTTTGTCTACAGCCTCGCCAAGCCCTACAGATACTGAAAAATACTTTTATTCCTTTAAAACATATTTTAAATCCGTTTAACACTTGTGGGCACAGCAGTGAATGTAAATATCTGTTGTAAAAGAACACTACATGTTTGACCCGCTTTGCCTGCTTCTGCACAGTTTCTCTCCACTCTTCAGAGATCCCAGTTCAATTTCCTTCCTGGCTGTTTTAACCCACATGGACACCAGAGGGAGTGATGATCAATACGTTGTATTCAGCCATCATTATCAAGACTTATATCTCCCTCAACTCCGGGCCTATTAAATCACAGGGCCACGATCCCACCACCCAGTGTTTCACAAAGACTCCAGAGTCACATTACAGTCTGATTTACTCCCCTTTAATGGCAAACCACCCTTAATTGGCCTGACGTCGCAAAAACACAGCCCCTGCCTAAAGGGATGTCTGTCTGCTGCTGAGGAACGAGCCCGATCCACACCAGTTCATCGTCGTTCCTATCAAGGAAGAAGTCACATTGCAAACGCAGCTTCTGCTGGTGACCCTACCTCATACTTTGGTCGAGGTCAACTGTATAACAAAAAGTTTTTCTTGGATGCGTTATTGGATGTCATCAGTTAGGATACACTCTGCACCTCCTGTGATCTGGACTCGAGGTACAGCTTTCCTTCTCCTGCCTTAGATGCTTTCAGTATGGCCAATATTCTTCTGCTGGTCACAATACATTGTTTCCAGTCTAAGAGGCAATATCAGTAAGAATACATAATCAGTTAGTTTAATGGAGTGACTTAGACAAACAAGTTGTTACATCAGAGTACCCTGAAGTGACTTGAGACATATTGCCATTATAGTGGCTTCTGCTCATTAACCTAATGCAGATTTACTGCAGTGAGGCAGATAAGAAATATGCATAATATCTATGCTAATATCTGCTCACCACAGTAAGAGATGATGGTTTATAAATTGCATTATAATCACATTAGCAACACAGTATGTTTCACTAGCACTAACAAGCCAATAGCAAAAGGTGAGGGATCTTGCTTTTCTTCCGGCATGTATGCAATTATTAGTATTTCTTAGCATTTGCTGATTGCTATTATGACAAAACACAAGGCTCTTCTTTCTGCCAAATTATATTCAAACCCCAGTAAGTGGTAACAGGTACTCGAGAATTCATATCGGCTGGGTGAAGGTGTATTATGCAATAATCCATCATAATGTTTTGACAAGCAAGCTCATATTGTTATTCTCTGTACGTTTTTGGTGATAGTGCGTACTGGAGACTTTCCACCACAGAGTTTACTCTCTTTCCCAACAGGGATCTTCCTCGCCATGGGCGTAGTCCTGCGCTGGTCAACTTCTTTTCCTCAGTACGAACAAAAAATGTTCCAACGACAATGCAAACAAGCCAGGCCATGAATTGAGAGCAGGATTCTGTCTAGAGGGAAGATGTTTGGAAAGTAATTACAAAGGCTGTTGAGGCAATATTTGCAACACAATAATTGCTGCCAAATATAAGCAAGACTCCTACAAGGCAGTAATTAGTGAATCTTGTGCCTGATCTTAAGTGACCCTCTTCCTTACTCCGAATAACTTTTATTGCTTATTTTTCAAAGCCTTTTGTTATTTGTGCTATATTCTGTCAGTTCATTATTTCTGACATTATAACTTTTGAAGTTGTAACATGACCAGCTGCTTCTGTAAGTGCTTTTGAATCAAAGTAAATGCTTTTTACCAATGACTGCGTTGAATGATTACTTGTAACGTAATTAAAACCACAGTCTTAAATGATTGCTAATTGTTTTTATTAATGTTCACCTTTTTTATCAACAGGATGGAATAAAATAGTAGTCCACTTAACAAGAACAATATTTAGATATTCAAACCGTATACTTCTGCTTGTATGTGTGTCTGTGTGAGGGTTGGAACAGCAATGTGTGTTCTGCGGAAGTTGGAGTTTGTGATTGAGTGTACACCACCAGATGTTCCCTCAGGGGATATGTGGCGCGCTCAGCAGTGTTTGAAAAAGGCGCATGCTGTGCTCATTGTAATTGGCGCACGCGTTAAAGCCAATCCCTGCTGAGGTCCCTCTTGCAGTTTGCTTTTCAGCTCCTCCACCTTAGCCAGCCCCAAGGGTCTGGAATCCAGGCCCCCCGCATCACGCATGCTCAAATCTGCCTGTTGTCACTGAAGCTAAGAATCGCTGAGCATTTTCAATGTAAATCTGTTATTCAGCCTTTCAGTGACTTTCATTGAGGTTGTCACCATCTGTGTTAGTTCACTCAACAAAAGCATCTGTATTATAATTGAGAAAAACAAAAGTGGCCTGGCTTAAATAAAAAAAACTAAAATGTTAAACGTTTTCTCAATTTTGCCACCCAATGGAATCCATTTCTTGTCACAATACAAGATTGGTGGAGGCATGTTTGTCAGCGAATGAAGGAGATGAGATCAGAGGGATAATGGTAATTTAGCACTGAGCTAACCAAGCAGGTTAGTTTAAATTGTTCACTTAACAGTGAGATTACAATTTGCCCCATACCACGCAAACCTCCCACCGGACTCTTCCCCACTTGCCTGATACTTTTGCCTCCGAAAGGTAGCCAGTCCATCCTGCTCCCCTTTCCATACTTGACTGAAGTCAGCACATGCACACTGTAGACCAGCTCAACCTCTCACCTTGTCACACACTAGAGTTAGGGAGTGTGAAAAATGCAATACAGTCAACACAATATACAGCCTATGCTTTGTTTGATTTTTGTTCAAGATCAATGATAAACTTTAGGTTTTTAATCCACAGCCTAACCCCCACAGCACTTTACACTCATTTCATATTGACTAATGTTAATAACCGGTAATACTGTTAATAATTAGTTACATAATAAAATGATCATGCATTTGTTGTTTACAATACAACAGAAAGTTAGAACTTGCCCACTATCAACTTTTTAAGTGATTAAAAAGGAAACCTATTTAACTAATGTACAGTGCTTAGAATTTTCCCCCGCTAATGTCTTGTTTTCTGCATTTTCAGCAATGTGTTATGTTGATCAGGCTAGATCTTCAACCACAATTTAATACTAGATAGAAACTTTTACATCAACAAGATAGTCCAGGTTTTCAGGAAGCTATTTCATTTTGCAACCTCTGTACTGACTTCACTCTGATGGTAAGGGCTATTAGGTAAAGCAGTACTGCATAACACAGTTGTCCAATATTCATCCATGTATGAATCCATGATTCACCCACAATAATCATTACACAAAGCTTTTGGAGGCAGTTACAGTGTTTTTGAGTCTGAAGGGTTCATTACTTTTTTTACACGGGGTCATTGGGTGTTGCATAACAATTTTTTTTAAACCAACTAACAAAGTATTATTATTTTTAAATGACTCACTCAAGGTTCCTTTCATCTCTAACTGCATGTTAACTCAACTCAATGAAACAACTAACAATTTTTAGAAGTCAATGTGAAACATTTGCAAAAATGCAGAAAATGGGACAGTGTATGTACTTATTCACAGTGACTCAATACGTTCCACTTCATGCAACTCAGTTTGCGATTGACAAATAGGAAGTGAATTTACTCTAATTTCCTTTTAAAGGTATCTGCCTTCTGGGAAGATGAGGCACGATCAGGTCATAGTTGATCTATTAATTTTTTATATCCTTTTTTGATTCATTTGTTTTCTTTGCACCTTTCCTCTTGTACATCTGCTTTCAATCATTACAAAGGATAACTATTGGATAACTTAACAGGCGCTAGTTAAACAGAGCAAAGTATCCGTTAGAACATTCAGAAATGATCATCATTCAATTATCATCATTATTGATTTCTGTTCCAAACATCAAATAATGCATAAATACAGCAATTTCAGTGTATTACTTTAAAAATTGTATTAAGTTGGTAAAGTTGTTTAAAATCTAAAGCACCTACAATTTTAAAAAAATGTTTTATCAGTAATAACTTTAAGGCAGTTTTCTAACCCTTTACATAATCATTACAAAGACTAGAATCAATACAAGATTCTACGAAGAATAAATCAACCAGCTGAATTAAGCATTTGTTATAGTTCACATTTCCAGGCTTTTGAATGATTCATGATATTATGAGACATTGCTGACTTATGAAATATTAGACACATTTCTGAAATATTCTATTACATGATGTTGGGGCACTACTAAAACTATAGGAATAAATACCAAGGTGAAATTAAGCATGAACACAGTTGATTTAAAAATAAAGTAGGTAATTCCATTGGAGCAAATTTATTTAATACTGACACCCTGCAGTACCTAAAATATAAAAAGAGATCTGGAAAAGTCCTGAAAAGAAACAATGCATTCAACTCTAGGCAATACTGTATCTGATCCAATTTCTAATTTGCTTCCTGAAAGATATTCTGTCAATCACTTCCAATCCGTTACATTGCAACTTTCAAGATTTCTTCCACATTTGACTTAAAAATGCAATAAAATCCCACCCAAAAATAGAGGTGAAATTTTAATATCCATCCCAGTATGAAAGTAAATATTTTCTCAACATTCGTTTTTTGGGAAAGCAAGAGAGATTCCCACAATTTTAGTCAAATACACTATCCGAAGAGTTTTGCATATTGAATCTGGCACAGTTGACAGTAGCCGTTTTCCACATAATGTCTCTCACTTTGAGTTGTGGCAGCTGGATGGAGGTGTTGTGGTGCTCGTGATGCTCCCTGTGTGCCTGTCAGATTACAGGCAACATGGACTCTCTAACCAGGGGCCTATTTTTAGATATCTAATAAGAAATACATTGGAGTCAGCAGCCGCAGCATCTTCTTATTGAAACTGTGGATTTCCCCCAATCCACTCAAGAGGGAGTAAAGAACACCAAATTAATAATTACATATTTTTGTTTCAATTAATTGTTCAAATTCAGGAGCATGTATACATGCAGTTGGTCAATGTTTACGTTTGCACCCATTATGCTATCAGTCTTCACAATCCTTTGTTGGATTGTTTTAATGATTAAGACATAAACAAGGCATTCTCCCATGTCACCTTTTAATGAATAGAATATGTTTGATTCTGTGTTTATCTCTGCGTTAGAAAATGTATTTGAGTGTTTAACCAAACACCACCATCTACAGTATATTCATTTTAATTCAAAGAGATGCAACCAGCTGTCAAACAAACTGGTATGATGAAACACATTTCAACAATGCAATATTAATCTAACACTCTGCTTACAGAGGTGTCCCTCCAAATACATAACTGCTGCATCATCATTGGGTGAAAATATTGATATTTATTGCAACTACTGCTTCATGTATTGTGTCAGTGGGACAGGAGGAGTTAGGGTTTGAGTCATACTAGCACAGTGAGGGAGCTCTAAAGGAGGGTTGGGAATGGAATAATCAGTGATCAGCCATACACTTCGATATCAGTCTAATATATTCACACTTTAATAAAATAAATCTGAACGCTCTGATTAGTTTAGCTCCAAAGCCTTTCTTTGTATTATTATGACATAATCCAGAGTTTGGATGTTAACATAAGATGCCGAGACAAATTGGAATAACAGTATCTCATGAAAAAAAAAGAAAACAGAAACAAAAAACTAAATTGCCAAGCTACAATAATTCAGTCCTCTAAAGAATAGATTGCATGAATTATGGTAATTCTCTAATGATATTTGTTTCGATGTGCTAACAGGGCAGCTATACTAAATTATGTGTTTTTCCTCTCTTTTTTCCATTCCAAAAGAGCAAGGCATGACAAGTTGCCATAACTTCACCTTGAAGCGCTTGACACCAGCTCTCATAGTTGGATGGCTAGCTGTCATGCTTGGAAGTGTAGAAAAAACGGGCTCTGTGAGCAGTGAGGGGTTGCCATGGTGACGTGGCAGCAGACAGGCCTGGAGAGCTAAATGGTGGTTCTTTAGGCTGCAGGACGTCAGGCGGGGCCTCGAGGAGCTTGGCCAGTAATGTGCACTGTGAGGTGTGTTAATGAGCCAGCCGATGGGGCTGGCTCATGCACCAAGTCCTGGGGATTGAAGGCAGGCTCAGCCGCCGCCGTCCCTGGCAGCAAAGGGATAAAAGGACCTACAGTACGCTCACCAACCCGGCCAGAGCACCATTCACTGTATTCAGATTGTAAGGACTGCCCTTCATGTGCAGATGAGCGTTTTAATTGTTGCGGTGCCTAATTCCTAATGTATGAGAGGAAAGAGGAAATGCATCGGGGGATGTGTCCAAATGAAATATGCAAGGCTCCTAATGAAATATTCTGTCAGTTTGGAGTTTCTACAGGACACTCTCTGCCTGCAGAGCTGCTTTTAAGAAGGAGCCAGGCGGATTTAATGAGCCTTTTGGCTGCTTTTCCCAGCTACTTCCCGCCTCCTAGACCCTCTATTTGTCTGTTTGTTTAGTGCTCCCTATACTCTGTGCTGTTGTTGCTGTCTTCCACAGCTGAGTGATGGATACAGATATAGCTTTAATAGTTTTCTGTCCCGGTATGTCCCACTTCTGTCTTCATAATGTAAAAAGTGGTGGTGATGTTTTCTGTAGTATCTTGATCTGTCAATTTCAAGAAAAGTGCTCAATTTCAGCAAAAAATAAAACATGTTATTTTGGCTGGAAAGGCATCCATTGTGATGAGATACAGCGAATGTTGCATCTGAAGTACGTCATTGGTGTTCTTGCGAAGACCACAGTCATTAATGTACATGCAGCTATATAAACATAATTATGAATGTACTGTAAGAGTATTTTATATATGAGGACAATCACTCACCTATTTTGAACAGGGTGTTCCCGTGAAAGAGCTATGAGTGCTCTTCATGCTTGGATTTCAGACATACATGAAAGTCACGGGGAAGGTGAGAATGGCATATTGATTGCCTTTGCCTCTAGATTATATTTTCAATTAACAATAAGATGGAAATTGATACCACATCAAATTCAATAAACTTTGGGCTAGATTACTCCTTGAGTGCTACTCTGACTGTTATTAATGGTCTTATACAGATTTTTTAATTAAAACAACAGTGAATATGTTAATTTTGCAGAAAGTTAAAGAGCTGGGAAGAGCTGAAGTATAAAATTGTTTCACATAAAGGGGTCCATACTCTGTCATAAGCATTTTTTTGAAAGTTGTCAATATTGCAAGTTTTAATCGGATAGTTGTTTTTTCTTTGTGTGCCATTGCCATTTACTATAATTCATATTATTTACTATAAAATATATACGTATATCTGAAACTCTGTTCCATACTATATTTGTAGCACAAGGAATTTCAGCATGAATATACATTCAAAACAATGAAACTTGTGTTTTGTAATGCTTGCGTTATTAAGTCTTCCTTGTTACAGTATAAAGGATCCTATATGATCTCTTAAAGAGTACTGCTGCTGTACATCTGAGTCCACAGACGGATAGTAGGCTACAAAGCCATACTTAATTTAAAACTTTTGATGAGTAAATAGAAATGCAGTGACAATTTCAGATTCTTTGTGTTCTTGAATGTGTCGTCAGTGTTTTTGTAAGTTTTTAGATACTTGGAATTGTGTGCCTCTTGAAAATGATTAACATTACACAAGACAAAAAATAAGTCTTTATTTTCTTCCCTCAGTCAGGTTGCTGTCAGGATCATAATATGAAAACACAGAGGGGTCGCATTGACCCCATGAAGTCAGCGGTTGGGTTTGTTGCTCAGTGGCTTCCATTGCAGTAAGGATGAGGCGACATCAGTATTACAATGTTTCAGCAGTTTAGGTAAAATAATCATATAAATGTATCTGTATTTCACAGAATTGATGTCTAATAATACATTATGATGCATTAAGGCTTGTTGTACTTTCCTGCCCTCAGAGTTTTCTACCAGGTTTACAAGTGAGAAAATCCAACAGGCTAGGATGCAATGTTATGTTAACTATTCAACATGTCTAACCTAATTAATTAAAGAAATATCCTTACTCTACTCTGTTCCATTGTAATGACCCAAGTTTCTTGGCATAAAGAGGACATTGATTAAGAAAATGTGCATTGCGTGTTTAGAAATGTAAGACGATTTATTGCATAATCTCTTAAAACAACCGAATAATTAATATTGTGTTTTGTCTCATCATCAATCCTTGAGAAAGTGATTGTATTGTAGTTATAAGTCAAAATTATGTTTATGCCTCAAAGGTTGTGTTTAACAATGAAAGCGAATAAGGTTTAGAGGGTATATTAATTTCACATTTCTTCAGGGGAGTTTATACAAAGACAGTTTTAATTAGATTTTAAGTAAAACTTGAGCGTAGGCAAATTTAAATTAACACAGACAATTATTTTCATTACTGAATCAGCAAATTAAATAGTCAATTTTAATATCAAGCAAACCATCAGAGTAAACTTTTATAACAGCAAAATCACAAGACCTTATTGAGCCTTCAATTAAACGATCATATTGTGAATCATCGCCATTTTCAAAGAATTTGGAGAATCTATCAAATACTGCTGACACATTAATTGTTTAGTTTTTAAGTATTGTGGTTTCTGTCTCTGGTTTATAGTTCTTCAACATCTGAATCCCTCTTGAGTGCACTTGTCGACCAGGCAAATGTATTGACAGTCAAGCCTCACAATCCTGCTTGTGTAAAAAATGTATGCTCTTGAGGTTGAGAGTGTTGCATGATGCTTAATGCGTTAACAAATATTTAATGCATTCATCTGAGGAGAAAAAGGCCATTAATTATATAGAACCCCACTAGTGTGTTGTTCAGTCCAGAATGGATGCACAATAAATACAGCAGTTGTATCACTCCGTACACTTTCCTCCTAGATTGTAAACTATAAACACAGAGCTTCAAATGTCCAAGGTTTCATTGTTATATAATAAACACTATTGTACATTTTGAAAAGCTAAATATTTTATGCCCTTACCTGCGAACCAAAAAGAGGTCTGATTGTCTGCCATGATATTGAATGGTTTTTGACTCTGCCTAAACATTGACAAGAAGCCATAACTGCCATACTTCTCATAGGAAGAAGACTTTTACTTGACATTGACTCACCTTTGTGTTATTATATGCAAATTGTCCAGGAAGATGGCAAGACGTTTTCCGATGTGCAAATGATGATTTCAGGTTACTGCGAGTGTGAGAGCCATACCTTTTCTGTTAATTGCTTTCCCAGAGGAGACAAACTTTATTACAGGAGAGAGGAAAGTGAACATAAAAAGAACAGGGTACATTTTCACGGGACTACTGAAGGACATGCTAAGTACATCCCATCGCAGCCAAGGACAAATAACCTTAAGCAGCCATGCTGTCAGCACCAGTGTGATGCACTCATGTATAGCAATAGCCAAGAGTTTTCAAGTGAGCATTGTGGAGGATTGACCTACAAACATAGTGTAAGAGAACAACAGAGCTGCAAATTGAAAGGGATTAGAGAAAAAAGACATTTAGCTGTCAATGTACATATATTGAGTGTTGTAGCCGGAACGTAGTTACATAATAAAGGAAATGTGGCTTCCATAGAGGAACGTACTAAAAAGATTTTGGCATGACATTTAAGACAGAAAGAGCTTACTGTGTAGAAGGCATCAGAACCATCTGGAAGGTAATTTTCTTGACTACAACTGCATTACAACGTATGACCTGCAACACACACCATTATTAATTACATATAAGATAGCCAGTTGTTAACGACTGGCAATATCAGCAACCAGTTGGGTAAAGTGACAATAATAATTCCCAACTGCAATGAGCAGAAAGGTTATTCAATGATTATTTGGTCTAAATTATCTAGCTATTTATTCCCTGTAATGGTTTTGATCCAATGGACTGGTAATATGATTAATATTATAAAACTACTCAAGAGTCATATCAGAGAAAGCCTTATGTCCAGTTTACTGTAACATATATATCATTTTGATAGAAAACGCAGTTATCTACAATTGGAGAGAAAAAAAGCTTCTGGGAAATGTATTTTCTGTGTATTGAAGGCAGAGTAATGCAGTGCATCGGGGTCAGTTGTTGTATTAGGACCTGTAAACCCAGACATCTGCTTTCTTTGCACACTCAACAGATAAGGCTTTGTCTTGTGTTTCAAGCCGATGTGTGATGAAAAGATGGGTGTTTCTCTGCATTACTCTGATGAGTGAGCAGTGAAAGGAACCCAGTAAAATATTCCCAAGGTTGGCTGAGGACAGATAAGAGTCACAAATGTATTATAATTAAGGAAGTTGCCGTGCTCAAGCTGTTCTTTATCTACCCCATTTTGAAAGGAAAAAGTGTCTTTGGGACTGGACCTGGTGGAATATGGCTACAGTTTCTGCATTAAAGAGTGAGTCGAAGCAAAGGAGGGCAGGATATAATAAATAGAAATCAATTGTTAAATAATCCAAGGATGATTCAAAGGGGGAAAGAGCCTTCAGAACTTAGCCGGCCAAATGTTACCAAGAGCAGACAGTACAACCCTCTGCAGCGCAGTGCATGCATTCTGCCAGATCTGAGTAACAAAAACTGTCACCCGTTTTTGTGGGAGGTTTGCTGAATAGTTTGAGAATACATGTAGCAAAGATAAGAAATTGCTCATTACTGTGTGTGTGTGTGTGTGTGTGCCTGTGTGTGTGTGTGTGTGTGTGTGTGTGGGGATGGGTGTGTGTGCTTGTGTCTGTGGTGGGGAGGTGGGTGGGAGGGTGAGTATGTCTGTGTGTGTGTGTGTGTGTGTGTGTGTGTATGTGTGTGTGTGTGTTTTTTTGCATGTGTCTGCGCATAGCAATCTCCCACCAATGCACAGCACATGTATACATGCAGTGACAGGGCCAGCTCTCTCTGAGAGGGTCTGAGACATGCAGCATGGTGGGCTGGGTGATTAATAGAGGGGCCGTGCAGTGGGGCTGGGGAGTGATTAATTGGGCTCAGGACCTCATCTGCAATGTTTTGATGAAAATGAAGAGAGGAAGAAGGGTTGTGCAGCGAGAGCAGAGGGGGTGGCAAGGCACTCTAATGAAGCTGGAAGCAAACAACTGTGCCAGGCTGATTGTGAGTGTTTGGTTGGTGTACATTTGTCTACAGTACGTGTGTGCGTGCTTGCGTGTGTGTGTGTGTGTGTGTGTGTGTGGGTGTTGGTGTGTGTGTGTGTGGGTGTGAGTGTGTGTGTGTGTGTGACTGACTGTAAACATGTCTGTGTGCGTAGGGGTGCAAACCCTGTGCGTGGACGTCAAACCAACAACGACGATCTATCAAATCTAACGTCTTGTTTTCTATTTGTCTATATTGGAGTCTCTGTTCTATAAAGAGTCAATTCCCTGGTCTCTGCCTCTCTTTTGCTTCCCACACACTTCTGGATTGAACAGAAGATTGCTTCTCAAAATGTATACTATTGTAACCATAGCTTCATTAATTTCATATTTGCCTGTGGAACAACAAGTGTAAACTTTATGCCATGACTTAGCCCTACCTGACTTATTCCCAAACATGTCTATTGCAATGTTTCTTGTGTGTGTGAGTGTCTTGAGCGTCTACCTAAACAACAAATGGGCATTAAGAGGTTTAATATTCTCATTAAAATGTGCTATTCAATGTCTCCACCAGAAGCATTTCTTGTTGAATTAGCTTACATGTTTTCATTGGCATGTGTCAACACTTGACCTAGTAGGCTTCTTTAGTAAGTACATTTACTCTGTAAATATAATGGCCATACTGCAAGATGTGTCTCACTATCTGATAGCAGGATGATCGATGACACATTTTCGGTCAATCTAACACGGCAGGCACTAGACTACAATTTCATTGCCAAGTTCATTGACTTTATCCAAAGTTAGTGATTATGACATAACACACTTAGACCTATGATTTCATCATTAGATAATGCTAGGGCCCCTTCGAGCCTGATTGCATAATTACGTTGTAGCAGTACAGACCAAAACTATACTGCATTACTTAAGTCTTTACTGAACAGGTTTATGTGATGTTATGTCTTTTTTTGGATTGTATTTTGAACAGTGTGTTTTACCCAATGGCCTTCATATTTATTGTAAATGCTTTCTACCTGGGAAAATATACTTGGTGGGTTGGCGCTGAATGCTGCATGTGTACTGTACCTAGAAAAAGAATGCCCACAGTCGTTCTGGATGAGCTGCAATTATCATTCAGCATGTGAAGGGGCAACTTGTGCTCAAGGAGAAAGTCTCTTAGCTACATTTACCTGATTACAAATCGGTTTTCGTAAGCACTGCAATCACCTCTGTAGTTTTCCCAGTCGTTAATTAGATAGTTTAGAGGCTGCAACAAACCCCAGGGAGCGTGTGGTGACATGAAGCCAGCCATTAGTGATGTGTCGAGTGTGACACTTTGTCATCAATCTTTTTCTGAAGACATTTCCAGAAATTGGCATGCATGATTCTCGTAAACTGTAAGCATGCAATTAGTAACTAGATTGGTGGACTGGTCATATTTCATTTTTTTTCATGCCATAAATAAAAATGGGGGAAACAATATCCTTTTTTGATGTGATATGACAGTTTGAAGAGTAAGCTATATGCAGTGTTTTTAAGGTTTAAATGCACAATGTTATTATTATTACGAAATCCGCTTTACTCACAAACAACATTGTGAAGGCAAATTAAAGAAAAATCTAAAAACCCCATTTAACAAACATTTGTTAGAATTAGAATCACATACATTCTCATTTAGAGAATCAATCCAGTTCTGTCTACTTGGTTGGATAGGAAGTTGTGTACCGGAATATTAAAGCTTACATCAGAGTTATTATAGTATTTATTAATCAAGGCAAATATGCAAAGACAATTGTTCAGTATAATCGGGTGTGCAGATGGATAGACAGATACATTTTTTAAGAAATATGTAGTCAGAAAATGTAGCTATTTCCTCAACAGCATCTCCTACATCTCTCTTTATTATTCCTTAAAGCCTCTTTCATCAGCCTGATGAATATTCCACTTACAAATTTTATCATGGTTAAAATATTATTAATCAACCCAGCATTCACTCAAAATTACCATCCTCCTGGAAACTGATAGCAAATTTCTATCAATGCAAAACCAATCTGATTGCAGCCCTTAAATAATCCCAAAATACAGTAATATAGTAATTGGCAACAACCTGCTTTGTGAACTACCTGGAAGGATCATTAACATTATTTTCCCTTCCCTAAGCGGGGAAATTGGGGCACAGCAGGATTTTCTTTCATGACAATGAGCTCAGCATTTTAAGTGTCTGATTGTTTGAAACAATATAACACCGCAAATTATGGTCACACGTTACACTGACATGAAGTCTGGCCAATTTTGCTGGGTACTGTACTCATCATTGTTTTTGCTGAATATTTTGATGATTTAATATGATGGCCCTATTATTTCGTGTAGCTTCATTCTGTTGTGAGATTGAGAGAGAGAAGGGGAAGGGAGATGATTCCGGTTTCTTTGTGTTCTTTAGCTGCATATCTCAGGCAAGCGGACGCTAAGCCCCCTAAAAAGGATCCAATTACTGGTGAGGCTTTTGGTGGCGCTCGTTGGAGTCTATGTAATTGTAGAACCCCTAATTTCTTTGCCGCTGCGGCTTCAACATAGGAATGCCATCTCCTCTAAGCCTTTTCTCTCAGGCACGATGCTCAAATTAGATTTCGTGTGAGCTGCAGAAATGCTGGAAATAAAATGACAACCGGACACCCGGAGGACATAATCATTCTCTCATAGGGTATTCAGAGGGACATTAGCTGCTGTATGAACTGCATTCCCATACATTGTCAAACTTAAAGGGGACATGGGGAAACTGGCTTGTCTTTCTGTATGTTGAAGTCTGTTTATCACAGATTGAACCTGATACGGTTGTTGCATTGATGTTAGGCGCTGCTTTGTGCATTTGCTGGAAGAAGTGTTGAAATAATTAAAGATTGATAGAATGAGCTGCAGGCTGCTTGTAGTGTGACTGGCTGAATGCACCTGTTGTGAAAGCCGTCCAGCCGTGCCTGCCTTTTAGCCCTCACATGCCCAAGTAGCGTCCTCTGGCACGCAGGTCTAACGGCTCATAAATGTTTTATAGCAGGGCATGATAGTCAATGACATCTGGCCATTTTGTGTCTACCTCTGTGATTGTCAGTCCCTACTGAGGAGTTTTCACATCACGATAAAAGGAATGCCTATTGTCCCTTAAAGTTTAATAAAGCAAGAAAAACAGGCCAAAGGCATTGCCCGTTTGAAAAGAAATTAATCAATAAGACTTAATTCTGACATGAAAAATTAATGAGCATGATTTTCTTGGTCTGTGTCTGCCACACTATTTGTATAACCCTAAAGCTGACCCTAACCCTAAATCAAAATTATTATTGTTTCATTTTACACTTTGCATACAATTTATGTATACATGTTATCCCAATAATCATGAACGGAACAGCACTGTAGATAATACGATCAAAAATGGGGGTCAGCTATGAAAATATTGGAAACAGTTGCAAGTCTTCTAATATAGATCTCTGCAGTTTTGTTTCCAATTCCTTGAGAGAACATCAAACAACGTCTTCATTCCTCTGCTGCTGGCCAGTAATCCCCATAGGGAATCCCTCAAACGTTGTTGCAATTTATGATTACAGAACAATAACTGGACAACAAAGAGTCAACTTCACTGTATAAAAAAGAGAAACTGGCAGTTCTGGTGTAACATAATTGCAAATACTGTCTATCTGCTGGGTGTTCACATTTATGTGTATATTAATTACTACAATGCCAATAAATATGAATCAAATGTGCCGAGTGAAAATATTATTATGAATCTACATGAACGTAATTCTGGTTGAGAACTGTTAACATTTCCTTGAACAACATAATGACTTAATGAAAATGTGGACACAGAATATATGACATATGACATATCTAAAATATTGAAAGCTAAGATAATTTTTGTGGTTTTGAAGCTGTGAACTAATATGCTCTTTTTGGTAAACACCATTAAAGCAACTACAGGCAACTTGTTTATATTAACAGATCATCAGTACATTTTTTGATAGCACATTGTAATGTCTAGGGTAGAATGAAAAAATCGCAGTTCAGATCAGTCCCCTTGAAGTCTCAATATTTAACATTAATCTGGTCTGCCACCGATCTCCCACGAAGCTGTGACGAATTGCTTTACGGCACAAGGAAGTGCGTCACTAAATCAGGAAGAGATGCCCATACTTGGAGTACAGTCGTTGATCGTGCTAGCGATACGCAGATGGTAGGGGTTGCCAAAATCAGCTCCTACATATAAACTGCCTCTAGTAACTTTAAAACAAAATGTGGAAACTAGCTCTAACAAATATTCTTGCAAAGCATATAGTGGACATGTTTCATTCATTATAGGAAAACTTTTAGAATGTGATTTGTTATGTTACACTCTCTAATATACCATTCTCTCATTATGAACTTCACTGTGCTAAAGGGAAAAATGTGAATCACAAAACTATTGTTCAACTGTCACAGACAAGCTGTCCTTACCCGCTTTGAATCTTTTATATAGACATTCTACAATATGTGTTTAATCGGTTGATGGAGGCTTCAACAACGACATGTTTCAATATTCACATCAGATATGGTTGCATGGGATTTAGATCTGAAGTCACCAACTAAATCTGGCACCAGAGCGTTGAGCCATTTTCCTCAACATGACTTTACAAGCTAGATGAGTGCAAGTTCCGTGAGGACCTTGAGGATGCAGTGTGGAATTAATCTTCTTTTGCCAAGTGAAGCCACTTATGTCAATCTTAATTTAGGTGACTTGCAGCCATCTCTGCCAATCAATGAATTTTTAATGAGAAAAAGGGGTAACTCTTCAGCCTAGTGTGACAGTATAAATTGTTGTTTACTACCGTGAAGTTCAACAACAATGTAGGCTCTCTGCAGTCAGTTTGCATATTGACCAGGCTTCTTTGAGCAATTTATTCACATGATCTCAAACGATATTCCCAGAATATTGGTCATGGCTGGCTGGTAATCATGTATGTAGAAAGTAATTGCTTGTTCTTGTCATAATGCAGGAGGTGATGAGTCAAAATACACTTTAAATTGATCTGGATGCTGAGCAATGGAAATACAATCCACTATGGTGTGCAGTAGGTGGTCTAGTTTCCTCTATCTGTTAACTGCTACATTTCATTATTTTGTTTTTCATCTGGCCTATTTTAATCATTCTTTTTCATTCTTTTTCATCTCATAATAACAAATAAGAAAATGCAAACCTAATTGTGGGTCTATGTATGTACCGAGTGGCATCAGACCTATTAATTAAGAGAGTTTGTGGTATACATATTTTTGTTGTTTTTTTGTTATATGTTGAGTGAGTCGTCATAAGACCACTCATTACTGGCACTCTGGAGATGAGGAAATTAGGGAAATCGCTCTGTTATGTCTTTGTCCACTAAAACTGTATACTTTGTATCAATGGTAACATCTATCAACACAAACACACCATTTTGTCATGACCCACCCATTTATTCTCTTTCTCTTTTTAGTTATTGTCCTCTGTTTGCCAGTTTGATAATATGACTGTAATTTCATAAAATATATAACACCATCCTTATCATTAATGTATGACTGCCTTCATTTTGGTCATAATCGTGTCACTTTAGCCCAAGAGCGGTTTCTGTGAGAAACATTAAGCCTTAAATCCTTATTAGATTTTGTTAATGGAGATATTCTCAACTCAGCTCACCATTATCACACCAGGCAGCAGACGCCAGTGTCATGATTTGTTATTAAATTGCCCCTGTTTTGCAAGGTTTTATGTTTATTTGTGTTCCCCTGCACTCCCTAGTTAAGTAGCCAGCCCTCCTCTGATTGTGGTCCAGCTCCCCAAGCTGATGTGTCATCGCTTAGCAAAGTTCTGCGGAGTCCATTGCTGTTTAATTATCTCGTGATTAACAAATGTGTAGGCCTTAATGATGTTAGAAGCCTGAAAGTCTGCTTGCTCTGCAGCATGACCCAGGTGAAGTGTTAACTCCCTCCTGCCTCCACACTGTCCAGTCAGGGTCTCCAGCGTAAGAATTTCTTAAACCTGCCCTGCTCTCTTGGCGTCTCTGTCTTCTCAAGCAAAAGTGACAGGTGTCTGCCAATAACGACTAAATCACTCGATAAAAAGGAATAAATAAATGAAAATTAAATTATCCCTGCGGCATTCACGCGACATTGGGAGCTTGCGTGTGGGAATTTGTCGTTCAGGAGACATTGATTAATTATGCCACACACAATTAGCCCATCAAATCGAGTGTGTCCTCCTCTCCTGTGGAAAGGTGATGTCAGAATGTTATGGGGCATTAGGCATTAGTGTTCCTTGTATTTTCTCTCTGAGCTCACTAGAGAGTAAGAGTACTGACAGTGAGGCCCCTCAGCAGCCTGACTTCACATGAACACAGCTTTGTACAGGGTAAAGAGAATGCTAACTGGTTCCCCTGGACCACATGTCAATACTGATTCCCATCATTGTACTTACCCCCAGTAGGGCCCCTGCTGCCATTTCGGGGCGCATCAGTAATTAAGAAAAGGAAACCGAAAAAATTTAGGAAACAAAATGGATGTAGGTGTGAGAGTAGCTCCTCACTGAGGAGGGAACACTGGTGCCTCTTTCCTCTCTGGTCTTTACCCATGTGTCCCACTATAGACACTAGACAGTCAAAGTACCAGTACATATCAAATGTATTACAGGTAGCTAGGACAGCTGCATTTGATTGTGTAACCCTAGACATAGAGGCTTTCTAGCTGGACAGTTTAAGCTTACTGTTGTGTGTGTGTGTGTGTGTGTGTGTTTCAAAAAGGTTGAGCTTTCCTTAAAGACATCACTTTGTCACAGATGGCTATTTTGGTGTTTTCAGGCCAGCAGTAAATGTTCATGTTTTAATTTCCTCACTATTGCTTTGATAGGATTGTAAGCGCATTTGTGAGGGACTCAGTTAGGTAGCACAGGTTATTGTTTTGGTAATAATTTCATTTAGAACATTTGCAGAGAATCTGATGTTGAAACACAAAGACAAATTAGACCCTATGCATTGCTTGTTAAAAATAGGCAAAATGCAGAAAAAAGATCTGGTAATGGCAGCCTCCACATGATTACAATGTTGATTTTGTGATGGGCAGCAATTGAGGACCTGTGCAGTCCTCTACAGTTGAGAATAATTATTTTTGCGATGTATCAATATTTGCCACGGATCCTTTGGGGAGCTGTGTTAATAATCCATGAATTAATGCAACTGGCCTCCGCATGAACTGGCGAATGTGGTAATCTTCAAATGTTACGAGGATAATATACTGCATGCTCAGATGAACATTGGATTTTATAGTCAAGCGTCTCTGAGTGTTGTGAGGGAGGATCCACCAGTGCTTCATAAAGTGAAATGCAGTTAAAATGTCTGAAAAATGCTTGAAATGCGCTTGAATTACACACCTTTTGCCTCAGTTATGTTGGTTATTTTAAGTGCGTGAATATGTGCATTTGCCATACTATATCTACTTATATACACAGCCAATGTCCATATCAAAAATATTGTTTGATCAGCTGTTTTAAATCTCATGCAAACATGTTTTTAAACAGTAGACGTCCAAGGGTAAAGTTAGAGATTTAAAATGTGTTGACCTCTGTGGTACATTTTTGTTTATACTTTCACATTTTCCAGGCAAAAGCCACAGGGAACTATTTTAATAAACCATATACCATCACCAGATTGGATAGGGGGAGACAGTGATAATTTATGAGGCTGTAAGGTCTTACAGTAAGAGGCTATAACCGCTGCAAGGACTACAGGTCTATAGCAGAGAGATTGGGGACATGGCCTAATTCCTGTTCACTCCTTACAGTCAGGTAACCTTTAATTCCAATCTCTCAGCCTCCAAGCTCCCTCCCATTAATCCCTGCACCTGCCGAGAACACATCATTTTTTAATGTGAACGGTACTGCACTTGCAGACCCTCAATGACCTGCAGAGAAACTGCAAGTACAGCTTTTTTTATAAAGGTGTGTGCATATTTTGTTTGGTTGATAAAGTGTAATAGCATGATATCACAAAATTACCATACAAACTTATTGTTTAGCCTATAGTCTTAATTGTTTATCTTTACAGACATAATTATTAAAAAGAACAAACACCAGTAAATAAAACAAGCCTTTTACCTCAGTGTTGGATGATTATGAACTGGGCTTAAGACCTGCGGCCTCTTATGTCTAAGACCAGACTTCTTGCAGAGCAGACTATGAAAGTGTTTGGCGGGCGGTGGGTGCCTGAATCCTGTCGTTAGCCTGTTGACCATAGGAAGTGAAATGAAGCCGAGTGAAAGGGAAGGATCTGTCAGGGTGCCAAGTCTACAGTGGCAGTCAGGTCACCAGTCAGAAGGTGCAAAGGCTTTGGGATTCACGTCTCTGGGCAGGATATTGGGCCACATGGGCCGTGACACATGCACCCTTCTGAAAAACCCTGAAATAGAAACGCATATGCTACCCACGGCAACTGCCAGAACCGAGTGAATTGTCTGGCTAAGACTAGTACCGTCAGAACATATGACTATAATGCAGTTCCTTCTTTTTCTTTAGGTTCCATCTGTTCTTACATAGCAAGGTAGAGGAGACATGGCTGAGTGTCAAATGATGAAAGGCCACCATGATGAAGGCATCAACGTGTGTATCTGCCAAATACCTTATTTCCTTACGTCAGTAAAGCAGAGGATGTCTCTGGGAATGTTACTACTGGTGAGAAATTTTGCTTTTCCCACTTTTAAACCATATAAGTCAGAAAAAAAAATTCAGTGTTTGGATTTTTTTATTTTATTTTCCTAAAGGCAAATCATAAGACTTTTGTTTATCTTTTGACCAGTGAAAAAATTCAAATTTTTCATCCAACTGAACATTCTCCTGACCGATGTGTAAGTCTCTTTCAGATTTACTGATGATCAAATGGTTCTTTCAAGATAATAACCATCAGTGCCCCATTAAACGTGTTTAGTTAAAATCACATCAAAGTGAGATACAGTCCCTTGATGAGTAAGAAACCAAGTTCAGCAAGCCTAGAAACTCTTCACTATTTTACACAATAGTGATCTGTTAATCTTACTCACTTGTTGAAGGAAGCAATTATTGCTGATGATTCCAAAGTAATTATTTTGTTCCGACATTGAACTTAACAACCTTGGTGTCACAATGCAGTCCAAATAGACAGGCTAATGAGCAAATTGACTGAAGAGTCCTTCAACCCTGTGGTGAAGGGTATCGGTGGACACGTTCCGCTCTCGTCAATGTTTATCTGTTGCCCTATGAAAAAAATGATTTTCCAGCAGTAGCATTAGCAGGCCTTTTGCTGAACAATTATGAACATTTCTGCGTGGAGCATTTCCAACCCTGACTCATACTCAAGGAAATATGGCAGAATAAGTTTATAAGAGCTGCTTTGCAAACAATATACCATTACATGGAGAGATGTGCTGTTTCTTTAACATGAGAGTACGACCCACAATACTCACAGTTCTGACTCAAGGTATTATTTGATTTAAAATGAGCACCTATATTCTGACTTCCACTGTGCCATCCAATGACTTGACAGTCCCTCCACTTGAGGGTTGAAATGATGTGTGAAAGAGGTTGTGCTAACTAGTTTTCCTTTGGCAGAACCGGTGCCATAAACGGTTAGCATTGTGCTCCCTCTCACTGTCTTCACCAGGGGGTGATGTTGGTGGGAGGGCATGGTAGAGGCTCCAAAGATCTATTGCTATTTTCATATATGTCATTGGAGCCAGGCCAGACCCACTCATCCTGCCCAGAATCGTGTTACTGGTTTTAAACCAATGTGTCAATTTGGTGCCATTAGCATTTCAGTTCCCTTTTTGTCACCATGAGAGGCATGTCGTTTGTAGGTGGTGAGGTTTAATAAGATGTGTATTTAGCACTTGTTCTAATTAACAGCAGGCATTAGGCGACTAATGAACATTTGAGCTGACAATGGTTATATAATGTACCATTGCAGTTTTTTTTCAATTAAAAGAAAACACTTCTTCATCCCTTCTTTTTACCATTTAAAGATCTGCTGATCACTAGCTGTCAGGTCAATTGAATAATTAAGAATTTAATTATGCTTTGGTTGGATCATGATCTTACAATGCAATCAAGGGTGACACATGGAATATCAGCAGAAAATATCAAATGGCAAAAAGATAGAGTTTAATGCAATAACTTAGATATCTGAGCTCTCCAGTGTGCTGAAATGGAAAACTCTGAAGTGGCTTATCAGACTCATCGCTGAATCCTCTGGTTCCACTTCATAGAATAGGGCTGTTATGCCGCTGTTTCCCCATATTACAGTGCAGGCTTCAGTCCAGTCCTCCAAGGAATGCAGCATTTCAGCTCACATGATCCCTTTCGACTATTCACCTCATCATTGCCAGTATGTAATACAATAGGTTCTATTGACTTTCTGGCCGGTGGATATCACAAAGCATTGATCATGCTGCTTTGGCTAAAAGCAAGCTAATTCTATTTAATAGTGCCCGGGTAAAAGTTATATGAAGCCAATGGAGCATACAGTGAAGGAATAATGTACTCCTCACTGAAGAATTCAATATTTCCACTGTTCTTGTTTTAGTGAATCAGTGCACACAGCCAATTGCCCGGTTGAATGTTGAGCTCTAGAATTGCCTAGGCCATTAAGGATTGGAGCTTAGTGCAGACCTATGTTTAGTTATGAATAAACCATAAAACCAAGTCATATATCATCTTGTAATACACGATCAATGCTGTCTTTTGCCAGGCCCTGCCTTTTGAATATTTTATACCCATCAAAGTAGCCAGAAAAAAAAAGAAAAAAAGTGATGACAAGGAGGGAATCAAAGGATCCGGTTTCATTGTAATTTACGTGAGAATGTGTACTGTAAAAGGTATACCTGTAACAGCAAATTTAAGCTAGGTGTCAGGCATTTCAATGTCAGGCACTTCATGTTTGGATGTGTGCCACGAGGGTTGTTACTGGAGAGTAGCTGATAGCTCCAACATCCAACCTGCTGAGACTGCCATGTCTGATACAAAACATTGCTCATATCCACAAACACATGGGCACTTACTTGCCCTAAATACAATTAGTGCCGGGCATCATGTTTCAGCACACTTGATTTTATGCTTACTGTAAAACCTGGTAACTAATTTAGAAGCTGTAACAATGTTACCGAGTCAATAAAGTCAAGTGAGAGTGCAGCGGTAAAATGATTGCTGTATCACACACACTAAGAATGAAGAATGACACGACAACGGCATGTAAAACAAAATTCAAGTCAAAAGCCTGGTTTTCTCTCTGTCTGTTATGGTGGATGTGGATTGTTTCTTTGTAAAAGATTACTAAGGTTATAGCCAGACACGTACAAGACAGAGACTAAAATATAGGTATTTTTAAAGAATGCATTTCAATTGAACACACAAAAAAGAGTGAAAGCTATGGTAGTCAGGCTTTCATACAATCTAAGGAGATGGGGAATCTAGGTCTCACATCCAAAACATTTATGTATTTTTTTATCTGTGGATTTGTATGTTAAAAGCTCATATTGCCCGATAATCCCATCAAAAATAATTTCCCTTGCTGGTGTGTCATCATCCTCCTGAATCCCTCACTCGAAAATACACATCAGTGGTAGTACATCCGCCACAACTCCTTAATCTTGTGGGTAGTTTCAGCACATCCAGGCTCTATCATGAAACACAGTCTTTGTAAATGAATTCAATTAGTATGCACTGCAGAAGAAAACGACAAGGCAGCGTTTAATCAATTATAATGGCATCGTCGCTCTTAACTTTACGTCAGCCATATCCTGACTGTGTATGGTGTGAACATACTGCCTTTCTTACAGCCACACACACACACACACAGTCCCTCTGATTTACTACTCTGTACACTGTGCTGATACCAAAAATCACAGCATGCATCACAAGGTCTTATGAATATGGCTGATGTGACGTTAGAATCGAGTCTTAAACCTTATGATAAACTGTATATGTATGTCAAAAGCTGTGTGAACCCCACTACCCAACAGCTTACACTGGAAATATGACCACAGACTGCTTTTATAAATAGACTGGGCCTCAGCCTGACACACAGGCTTGATGCTGCTGCTGAATACTGTACACAGAATGACCAGCATATACCCTACCAAATTCAAACTGTAGATTTTACTTGACAGGGCTTTCCAGGAACCTGCACAGATGTGACACATTTGTATTTCAGCCTCCGATAACTTCATTACATTTTGTTGCTTGAAGACGACTATGACCACTGCACCCCGTCCTTATTGTTTTTTACTTGTCTCAGTATGTTTTTCAAAATGTTGTGTTTTGATGTATAACCACTTAACTAAACTGAATGTATTATAGATAATAATTCAGCTGGGAATGCACAAAGGACATTTTTTCGGACAATCAGACAAATAATCATGTTGCAGTAAAGCATGCGCTTTCTGAATGTTGTCTTTGTTTCTCCATGAACAAATCAAAGGCCTTTATTAAGTATAGTCCTATGATGATCAGATATGACCTGAATGACTGATCTGTTTATGTAGAAAGTCAGCCAAGCCCACAATGTCAAATCGTACCTTTCAGTTATCACTGAAAGCAGCTTTTTCAGTTGAACCATGAGGTGTATTTGTAACAAACATGAATGAGTACCTTTGTCTTAGATGCCGGAAAGGTAATATATTTCATAGTATGTTGCCGTACCATTATGTTGTTCTGTTTCATTTAGGATGCTGTGGGTGGAAAAAAAAGGAAAACATACGTAGATAACACAGTTTTCCCCCAATGACTACGCTATCTTTTTTAGCCGCTAAAAGGATTCAAGACACGATAATAAAGATAAGAAGGAACCATTAAAATCTTGCGTCACGTTAATTTAAGGATAGAGGATTAGCAACAAAAACAGAAGCCATGTACTGTAGGGCAATGAACAGACAGAGACTCCAATCATATTATAAAAGCGTTGATAAAGTGTGCCTACAGCCTATGCTGTGATCCTATAGATTTGTAATAAAAAAACAAACAATGTTCTTGTTCCTGTGCATGATTTAATTTAGAAACAATGTCTGTAAATGCACCAGATTTAGCGTTTTGTTGTTTATGAATTTGTAATTTTTGTGAGTGTGCAACAGTTGACACAATGGTGTATGTATTGTCCCTGGTTTAGGCAGCAGGCTTTAAGTGACGTCCACTTAACTAAAGGCATCGTTTACAAGATGATATGCTGTAGGAGCTGATGATCACAGTAGAGGGGTTCCAGACCACCCAGGACCTCCTGCAGACATATAAGGGTCCCATCCCTGGTGAAGGGCAGTTCAGGACTACTGACGCCAATGTGCAGAGTGTCAAAAGACTAGTCCAAAAGAGGTCCTAGATTATGCCACACTATCCAGAAGCCTTACCCCAGGAAGAAACCTACATAAGCGGTGGTGTGAAGCTGAAGAAGGGACCCCGGTTTCGGGGATGGCACAGACTGTGCCTCCTGGCCTTCCAAAAGTTAAATATGGAGATCAGCTCACCCCTGCCAAAAAGCAGGACATTAGGGAGCTACTTCCCCAAAACTGGGACATCTTCTCTGACCTGTCAGAACAAACAGATCTCATCACCCACAATATATCAACCAAGGGCAGGTAGGGCAGGCTACGGCCGTATCGCATTCCTGAAGCTTGGAGAACCATAATCAAGCAGAAAGTGCAGAGGATGTTGGACCTGCACATCATTGACGAGTCCAATGGTTCCTGGTCCAGCTCTATCGTACTTGCTCGCACACCTGGGGGTGACTGGAGGTTGTCTAATGATTTCTGGAAGCTGAACAAGAGATCCAAGTCCGATGCTTACCCAATGCCAAGGGTGGGCGAGTTAATCAATCAGCGAGGTCCAGCCAGATATATCAGCATGCTCGATCTCACGAGAGGATACTGGCAGGTGCCCCTCACTACTGGGGCTCGGGAGAAGACAGCCTTTGCCACTCCGTATGCCATTCACCAGAACAAGGTTATGTCGTGTGAAGTACATGGAGCACCAGCCACGTTCCAGCCTCTGATGGACCAGCTGCTTTGAACACATAGGGCGTATGCGTCGGCTTACCTAGATGGCATAGTGGTGCTTGGTGAGGACTGGGAGGGTGTCCTCACCTGATTGGAAGCAGTCCCAGGAGCCCTGAGACGTGCCGGTCTAACTTCCAAACCTGTTAAATGTCCCATGGGAATAGAGGAAGCAGAACGTCAGCTAGGTTGTTTAGCTGGATAATTCATTTGTTATGATGTATCTAGTTTATGTAAAAGTAAATGCTTTCTGCAGGGTACCAAAAAGTGAATAAAGTTCTTTTTTCAATTAGCATTAAAATAAGTCCTGCTTCCGATGGTCTCTTGTTAGCTGTTAACTGTCTATAAACGGAATTGCAGTCCTAAAATTTTATTCAGCTTGCACGTGCACTGAATGTTAATTGCAATTTAGGTGCTGACTAATATAGTAGGATGGGTATGTACATTTTAGTTTCAAAATTACTGGTCAGTTACTTTGTATTCTTCAATGTGGGCAGTGTTTCTTAACAGTTGGCAGTTTGTACACACCTGCGTTAAAACTACACAATACACAGAAACAAAACTGTCTGGAAATATGGGTCATTTAAAATAATTAAATTATTACCCTGTGAAATGGAAGAATCTACTCAGAAATGTTAATGAAAGGCATAGTTCTATATTAGAACAAGAAGAAAATCACACATCATATCTTATTTATTATGAAACGTTATGTTATTTTGAGCTTTGCAAGTTGACATGTATTTTTGATGCTGCAAGATTTTTCTACATTTCTTGTGAGGAGATGGACATAAGAGGATTGTGTTTTCTCTTTTTTAGTTGTCATGGCCTCTGATTCTTTTCACATAGCCTCCATCTCATGCCTGTATCAAGCAAAGGTGTAACCTCAGGCACAAAGAGTACACAAACACCACTGTGTTAGCAAATAGGGAAGCATGAATGACTGGTGTAGAGGGATGGACACCTTTGGACAGAAAACGGCCAATATAATAATGGTGCACAGACTGCAAAGAGTGAGGCATGAGTGGAAAAAAAATTCTAACTGGCGGTATCCCAGTTGGACCACTAGGTAATATTTATTTCACTATGAAACAACTGTTACTTGATCATCTATTTGAAGATTGGCATGCAGTACACACTGACATACAATCTATCAAGATCAGTTGAATTTTAGTTCCTACCTGCTGTAAAACACCTGACTATTGTAAACAGTTTGAACACTGCTGCATCTGTCTGACCTTGTCGCCAATCTTACTTTTCCACAAAATTAGCTATTAGGCATATGTGTATGTTTTTACTTAATCAAGTGGTATTTGCCTCTGGTCTTTCTGTCTTTGTATTGACTGAGGTCCAACTGAGAGACAGTTTCCAATCCTACAGATATGTTATAATCCGCAGGACTAGTTTACTTTTCTACATTGGATGTGTGACTCTCCTTTCAACGTTGTCTTTAACCTCAGCAGTGGAACGTGAGATGCATGTAAAGAGTGCAATATACCACAAACGGCAAAGAACGAGTGGTTGCCCTATGCACATGATGTCATGCAGTTCCATGGTGTTAGTACCAGTGACAACACATCAGCCATCTTGACGTATGAAACTGGGTGGCCTGATCCACTCAAAGGTGACATCAGCACATCAAGAGAGAAAGGTCCAGGGGTGTGATTTCAGCTTTGGATTGTACAAAGCCGATAAATCTATTGAGTTGATTTGGCAAGATTACATAGACTGGTTTAGATCATCTTATGGAGAATGGCTCCCTACATATTAACATGGAGAAAACTACTTGCTGACCTTTTAAAACGAGTGGACTATTACAGAGGAAATTTAGGGTGCCTAATCTTTCTTATGACAGATCAGCTGTAACTGATGCCACTGTTTCAATCTGGGTGGATGGTGTATATAAATGGGTTCTGAGTCACACCCATCCAAACTCATTACCGCTTTGTCAAGGACAAAAAAACATTAGGAGCGCTTCATATTAAATTGAAAAAGAAAAAGAGAACATTATGGTGAAACGATATCGTATTAATGATGTTTTGCATTGCAGCTCCAAATATAGCATGCTTAGTAGATTTTTAATGTCTCAGGATGGATATTGGCATCAGCTACAAAGACGTGCAATAGGGTTGAACTGATTTTATTTATAGCCTAAGGTATTATGGATGTTCAAAACATGTTAGTTGAAAGGAATGAGAGCTCTGTCTATAGCTCTTTAGTTCCTGTGTTCTCCCATCTACATAATGGCCTGCTCTAAAACAAGTCAGGATTCAGAAGGCTGGCATTGTTTGTGAACAGCTGTGCTTATTTAGCGAGGAGAGAGTGCTATTGAAATCCTATTTACACCCGGGCATTGGACGGCCCTTTCAATTTAAGTGGACTTAATTTCACCCGCATGTGCATGAATGTTAGAAAACCTGCATTCCACTCCAGGAGTGGCTGCCTGAGAAAGCTGGCAGAGTTCGCCATAGTCAGTGTGTCACAGCTGATTGTGCCTCGCTGCCAGCTCTCAGTCTCACTCTTTTTTTTTTTTTTTCAAGTGCATTTGAGAAGATGGCCTTCTCATCCCATCCCTCTGCCTGTGGCTGCACAACACAATGAGGAAATGGGCTGCACATTTGTCTCTCATGCTATCAAAGGCAGGCGGCTAGGCTGGGAGGAGAGGATCTGATCATGGAGCATGACATGCTTAATGATAAAGTTGGTGAGGAGAGCGGCAGAGGAGCGCAGAGGAAATGAATTAATCCTGGGGGGGGGGGGTAAACGGGGAGGGGCAGTGACTAAAGTGAGGTGGCTATCGAGATGCTCCTCTAGGGAAGACATCCCGCCCTGGACATATCCATAAAATGTATGAAAAATGATTAGTCTGTGACTAATTGTCCGTTTAGTGTCGTAGAAAGTTGTTAAACAGACCATTGCCTTTTAATACATAAAGTAAGGAATGGGATTAATTAAGCAGAAATGTATTCTTCTACCCTGCCAAGTTTCTTTCTCCTTTCGCGCACTCTCTAAAAACACAGTCTGATGGGGTTTGGACCTTGGGGAAATAGTTGGTAATGGTGTGAGAATAGATCCCTTCTCTCCCTTCATTCACTAGCCCTGTGTGGGTGGCTGGGTGAATGAGGGGAAGAAGTACTTGAGCAAGTGACACTAAAAAAGGTGAAGGAAGCAGAAAATTAAAGTACCGACGACAGATAAGATCTACCACTGCCGACTTCTGTCCCCAGTTCTTTGAGTTTTGTAAGGGTCGGAGTGTTAAGTGACGCACTCTTTTGTGTCACACACATTTACTTGTGTAAAAGGGCAACATTGCTGTGAAAGTTGTAAATAATAGAAAACATAAAAAAAAACGACCACATAAATGTATAGAACTAGTGCATGCTTACATGTCTCTTCTGGGGGTATGTATACACAACCTCTCTGTCCCTTTTATGAGCAATGCCCGTGCCTAATATCAAAAGAAATTGTCAAGAGTAGGAGTTTCAACTGGTTTACATGGCACTAATTTTGCTGTCATTCCCAGCGAAGCAGGCACATGTATCTGCCCTTGCTTAATACGATTTTGTCAGTACAATTTTTATTTTACGCCTCAGTGGGAACTGGTGGTGATGCGCTTGGCACTATCCAGCACCGAAAGACTGCAACGGGAAAAGTGTCAAGAATGGAGTGTGGCTTAAGCTACTGGCTGCCCTTACAAATACTAACCAATTTCTCTCATTTGCTTACAGACGCAAGTCTCCACTCATGTCATGGAAACGAATAGGGCTAACAACACAAAGCTAGACGGAGAAGATCTACAGCACTTGATTCAGTGAATCAGTCAATGGGTTTCTATTGTCTTTCGATGTCATGTATGTATATTGCAAAAACTATATGCTCAATATAACACATAGGTATTAATAATGGAAGTCATGTGCCTGTATGTTGGAGGTCAAGACATGTAGTACACTTTTACAGCGGCTTAAACCTGGATGTCTGCAGTTTGTGGATCTCTTGCAGAGGGCGTTCTAGGAGCATTTAAAGGAAGCATTGTTTTGTTGTTTTGATCTTAGTGACCTTGCGGTTGCTGAGACTGTCTCAGAGTTTGACAGATATTTATTCCTTTGGTCTTTTCTGCTCTTTATTTGCGGATTTAGTAGAAGCATGTTGTCTGAAAAATTTCCTCTGTTTGTTCAGTAAACAGCCAGTGACAGCTATGTGGCACACGCTCTTACGTGAAAAGATATTTCAATCGCACCCATTTATTAGGGAATAGTAGTCTTACCTTGTGACAGATCATTGTTTGATTATCTATTTCATGTACATGGATCAAATTGCTCTGTGGGCTGTGGTTGGCCCTCCCGTTTGCTGTGTGTAGGGTTCTAAATCTGCTCTGAAGACATGGGAGATCAGTCCGTCAGCGGGGAGATTTACACCTAACATATTCTGGAAGCCCTACTCTAACACTAAGGCTGGCATGGCCGCTGCCAAACACCAGGCCAGTGCCGGCCCACAGCCATTTAACAACTTGGCTCTAAAGGTTTTATAGGCACATCAGGCTGGACCGGGGCGGCAAACACATCAGGAAAACAGAACATTGATTTACCATTTAACCGACACACACTTCTGAGAGGATGCCAGGGCACCATGACTATAGCTTGCTGCCTGAAACTGTACTTCAGTACACCAACGGTATGTTATTGTACATCTTATTTGCTGCAGTAAGACCGTGTTTTATGACTTTATAGACTACAAATGTTGGTACTGAGTGTCTTTAAAAGAATACCCCTGAAGGAGATGACATTTTAATAGATTTGTCTGTATTAATTTCCTTGCATCCAAGCAGATGACTTAACGAAATCCCCCTGCAATCAATCTTTAGGCGTACCTCGGAGCTACCTCGTCAGCAAGCCAACGTGAGAGAACAAGCGAAATGACATTTGACTAATCACACTCATTTGAGAATGATCACGATACTTGTGTTTTGGAAATGCACAGCAGCATAGCGCAACATGCAGGGATCCCTACTTCCCAGGAATGCAAGGTGCTATACTTGAACGGCTGGAATTGCCCAGCCACACCAATACAGGGCTGCGGTAATTCGATAAGAAGTGCACACTGAATATTATGTTAGGAGACCTGCTGGTTGCCTCCCGATTTGCAAGTAATTGTTGTAATCATTGCCTGTTTCAGGCATATTCTCATCGGAAACCGGCCTTATCTAAGCATGCATCGATAAAGACAAGGGCCAATCCATAGTACAATCAATCATCTGTCCGTAACATCCAGCACTGCAGCAAACCTCCCGTCCACTCCCTCCAGCACTACCCGCATCTCTTCTCGGGAAGAATGACACCTACCTGTCCTTGGCACCTTGAGGGTCTATAGCTGGGCTTTAATGAAGACCTCAGCGATGGCCCCCTGAGCCTGAGCAGAGGGCTCATTACAGGCAGGGGGAAAAGAGGAACATGATAGAGAGAGGAAGGGAGCAAGAGAAAGAGAGAGATGTGGTGGCCGGGAGATAGGGAAAACCCTTTCCTGTAAGGTGGAATAAGGGCTGCTTGGGGACTGCCTCATGCATTGCACCTGTCTTCATCATCATTTAACTCTTATTTGTTGGTCTTACTAAACTGTCAGCAATTCTCTCCCCTCTTGGCCTTTACCTGTAAATGCAATGAAAATGCTGACAGGCTGCCAAAGCATAGCTGCCTAGAAAGAACTGCTGAGTTTTCTTTGAAATCTACTGTGCTTTGTCAGAATTACAGACGCACCTACACCCAGCTGCTCCTTGCAGCTCTGGGCAGTTTTATTCTTCTGCCATCTATTTCAATGCGTACATCAAACGGTTCTATTACTAACGACAGATTCCATATCAATGTAGTGAATTTATGTCCAAAGATATATTAATTGCCAAGATGACCCTTACAATTATATAACAATCTAACATGGATATGTTCGCAGGGTTTTTCTGGAAGTTCCGAGCAGTTCAACTGCAATTATGTTTTTTTTTATTCCTCACTCAAAGAAATAGCTTTTGCAATTGGCCGCTCACTTCACATTTGTTCTCGTTCACCCTCAATTTTGTATTCACCCTTGCTGAAATATGATTTTGAAATGAGGGGATGTGACAGAAGTGATAGAAGAATGGTTCAACTTAACAATGGATCACGTAGTGTTCTGACCAAGTTCTCGGTGCTTCATTACGTTGGCTCTCACTGCAGTGTTTCCCTGCTTCAGAAATAGACAGCCAGGCATGGAGGTTGGTCTTGGTGGCGCGGAGGGGTTTGTTTTTTTTGGTGCCGTTCCAATGGTCCTGCTGCAGTATCCTGTCTGTATTCTGTCGGACTGGGTTCATGTCTGATAGAGAGGCCAAGCTGTGAGAGTCCAGATTGGCTGACTCCACGGCCTCGCCTGCCAGTTAACAGACGGCACACCGCAAATGTCACCTAATCTTCTGCTTCTTTCAAGCGCTCCATATGCTATCAGGGAGGCCACATACAATAGTGCTACAGTGCGTGGGAAAGTGACAGCGGACTTCCACTCCTGTGTTTTTAATTCGCTGAAGGCACTGTTTTGTCCCTTTGCATCCCTGCTATCCCCTGGCCACAGGCCCTGTCCTTCCCTACCTGTGAAGGTCCACCCTTATCGGGGAGCGCTCCGTGACTCGCCATTACTCACTGCCACCTTCCAGTCAGATGGTGAGGGATGCTGGATATGGCCTTGTCCAGCTCTCCTCCTAGGAGCTAGTGGCCACTAGCTGGCTGAAGCCCTCTGCAGTGGGGATCCATTTGTTCACCATGTGTCCACAGTCACACTAAGGCCCTCTACATGTGAACGGCAGCCAGCTTAAACACCTGACACTCAACAGTCAACATGGTGTGTCATTTCTGTAAAGTCCTATTTCCTAAACCCAGAACCAGAAAATGGCCTTTCACACAGACCTGATGAAGAGGGTGTAGTATCATGCAAGATGTGGACGCCAAGAGGGTCCCAAAATTAAAGACTTGTTAGTTTAGTTCTAACAATAGCTTTCTGTTTGACCAGCAAGGCTGACTCAATTACTATCCACTCACTTGGTGAGCTGGGTAGACGTGCAGTGACTAAGTGCCAAACCCACAGACGTCACACATTGGAATGGGTGGGTGGCAGAAGGGCTGGCTATAGAGGAGGATGAGGAGGAGGAGGAGGGAGACAGAATAGATATAGTTTGTTCTGGTAGCAGCAGGAAATAAATGACACAGAGATGAAACAAATCATCCCTCAGTAGCCCCAGCCGTTAGCGAATCCATAGTAATCAGTGTGACTGTATTGAGCTCTCCGCTTCATGGATCCTTCCCAATCAGCAAAGAAAACACAGATCCGTCATCCATTTTCTTCTGTTGACTGACGGAGGCAGAGCAAGGGTATGCGTTTTGGTTTGGTCTGTCTGCATTGTAATGTCTGCCTGTCCATACCACAACCAGAAGTTGCTCTGTCCTAGTGGCTTAGGTAGCTATTTGCTAACAGAGTGGTCGAGATTTTGCTTACACCAGTGCAATGTAGCTAATTTATGGCCTTGTGGTGATCATTCAGACAGAAACAGTGCCCTCTGGGCAGTGATTAGAGCATTGATTAGGGATGGGAACTAATATGTGTCTGTTGCTGACGTCAAATCAGACCATGACTCACTCCGTTTGCAGGATTAGCACCTGGTCCAAACAAGGCTGTGGGCCCAACCAAATGACTTCCCCAGAGATGGAAGAATTCTAATGAAAATCTAATTCAATTCGGTTGATCAAATCTGCAAGCCACGAATAACCTCCTCTCGCCTTACACACACAGGCACACAGTAAAAGCCAGGCAATTATGTACACACCTTAAGCACCTACTCTGTGAAAACTGTGTGATTCCGGTTAAATACATGAGCAAACACAACAAAAGGACCTGCTTAAGAGGCAGCGGAGTTTGTGGCGCTGTGTGCTCAGCATTTCCTAACCTTTGGATGCCTCCCCTCTTTGTCCTACAGACATCCAGGGACACCGACATGCCCTATTAGACATGAATAATGAGCCTATTGGCAAGAGGGACAATGCTAATGTTTAGTTCAAATATCTCAAATCTATCCCCAATGATAATGCATTCAGCGCTCCAGCCAAACAGCCATAGTTGAAGGGCGGATTTCATTGAGGATATGATTCATGAAACTTTCACTCTAGATATAGAACATAGCGCCTCTGAATGCTACGTCTTGCGGCGGTGTAGGCATTACAGTAAGGTCTTTTGTTTGTTTTTCTCTGATTTATGCTTGGCATGTGTGGAGCAATAGCTTTGTTTGTTTATGCTAATGAGAGAGGTGACCTGTTGGTCCCTCATCTAGCAGGAAAATGGCAGCCTACGCTGTGGGGAGTGATCCATTGATCTCTGTTCAATGCTTCTTTTTTCACTGAGGCGGTTTCTGGATTAACAGAGCAAGGCAAGAGGAAATGTGAAGAAAAACGGGGCTCAGTGACTACCACAATAACTTTGAAATGTGAGAACAAAAAAATTCCCTGTGGCAGGGCCATGGTGCTGATCTGAGTGGCTCCCTTCATCTTTGAGTCCTCGTCAGTGTTGTGTCCCAAGTGGGTTCAGTGTTAGTTGATCAGTGTTTGTCAAAGCTGCTATCTTTCTTAAGCGGTTGTAAACCACTCACTCAACTAACCCCTCGGCTAAAAGGGTACATTAGCAACGAAGCAACAACTATTTTATGATGCGCGGGATATATTCTGATACTGATTTATATTTTTACATTTCATTATGCAAATTCTATCTTGTGACCTTTACCTGGTCAATCACAAGATATTCTCCCATGATTTGCTGAATAGTGAAGTAGTGTTTTTACACAGCACAATGAGCTCTTAATTTACTTTTTACATTAATTAGAAGTGCTAACACTTCCATAGATATCCATGCTTTGATAACGCCACATGTCTCTGTTGGGATGTTTAATTGAATTACTTGCTCGACACATCCACTAACAACATCAGGACACGATAGCTGAACGTACCTCTCAAACCAAGCTCATTATTTGCTTCATTATCATAAAGTATTTTTAAAATCCAAAGCAGAATTGTTGGAAAGCCCAATTCCTAGCTACATCTTTGTCTAACCCAAAGTGCTGGTAACAAACTAGTAGAGCGACAGCTCACACATTTAAAAGCTGGGGTTTAAATAATTTTTTCTTTTATCCTGAGCATGAGAATACTCAGTTACAGTCATTTGACCACCCACTCCTCTCCTTAGGGGGGTCCCTTTTTTAAATGCCATGTTCTTGAAGGCCATGCCATTCTATGTTCCCCACTCAAAGTAACTGGAAAGAGGTCTGTCTGTGAGTTTTTGTTACCAGACCACAGAAACACGGCCTGCGTGCACAGCAGTGAGACCTCTCACAGCACTCTCCCGTCGCCATATTGATCAACACTGCTATTGGCATATTCCCTGTGAATAAAATGCTGCTCTATTGAGTCCAATTCCCCACTGTGCAACTGAATGGACAGACATAACCTTTAGCATCTTGGCTTTGTGCACCGCTATTCAACTTCCCAGTCCTAACGACCTTGGTCTCTAGCAGAGAGGCCAAGTGAGAATGAAAATGTCATAATATAGAGTGCAGAAGGGAACACAGTCTGTCTAACTCACCCAATAGTTTCAGCAGTAGAACAAGGAAGAGATACATTATTGAAATGAAGAATCAAATCAAGGGCAGGTCATACAGTGTTGTTGTGACTCCTCACTCAGTCCTGGTGACTTCAAAGAGAGGAGGATAACTTGTGCATCTAGACACACTCCCCTCTTACACCAGAGATCCCGTTGACATTTGAAATAATTGGAACATGAAAAAGACAATATTTATACAGATTCAGTGTACAGAATGTGAAGCCTTGTAACCACATTGTAAGAACAAGCAATATATTTTTGTGTGATTTATACCGGTGTCTGAAGAGGGAAAATATACCCTCTTCACACTTCCTCTCCAATTTCAAGACACTTTCAACTTCCTAGAAAAAAAAGATTGCTTTTGAAATCTCAGTAAGTGTTGCCAATGATTTTACATACGTAAGTAATCCATAAGATCTCTTAGCATTATAGCAGGCACAAGCCTTTTGGTCCGCCAATATCTGCTGTCTCTTGCTGCCATAAGGAACTGCCTTCTATCGTTTCACCTTGAATTTTCCTGAGCCGCAGAATGACTTTAGGTAGTCAATTGATTTCCCATATATTATTTATTCATTTATGAATTAATTAATTAATTAATTAATTAATTTGTGTATTAATCTATGATCTATGTATTTAATATTAAATAGTATACAGTTCTTTTTTATTAGTTCTCTCATAAAGTTATATCTTTTTTTCAGCAGTCTTTTGTTTTCTGTTTGGCTGGAATATAGGGCAGTACAGTTTGGGTGCTCTTGTCTGAGACAGTTTGTGTGCTGCTGTTCCGTAGCAGTTTTTTACGGCAGCCGGGGTTTAGGAGACCTTTCCTGGGCAGCGTGTGAGGCCCCGTAGTCTGCTTCCCCAGAGAAGGGACGTGGGACGAGTCCAGGCAGTTATGGAGGAGGGAGTGCTCAGAGGAGGAGCGTCTGGGGGTGGCTAAGCCGGTTAGGAGACTACGCTCACTGACAGTGTCTGCTGTTGCACAACCACCCTTTTCCCCATCTGCCTCCCCTTGCTCCTCTTCCTCGTCATCGTCGCAGCACAGCGCGTGGTACAGGATCTTGTCGCTAAAACGCACCCGCTCTCTGGTGCCTGACGTGCGAGACGTCTTGTGGCTGTGCGTGGAGCTGCTGGCCTCCTCGCTGGATGAGTCAGGGGTAATGATGCTCGGGCCGTTGGGGATTGGCAGCCCCCCATTCATCTGTGAGTAGGCCGAGGTGGTGGTGGGGGGTGGGGTTGGGGTCTGGGTTTGTGTGGGGATGGTCCCTCGACCCATTTCTGGACCATGCTCAGCCGGCCTTCGGGCGGAGGCCTCCAGGTAGCTGCAGAACTCCCAGCTGTCTGAGAGCACATCTGGGTTGAGGAAGTCCAACCTGAAGGCCTCTCCCAGCCCTCGTTCGCTGCTGGACGTACTGCTAGCTGTTGCCACTGTCCAGTCATCTGGCTCCAGGTCAAAGTCAAAGTCTGATGTTAACTTGTCAATCTGGCCCACCACCTGTCACAGGGAGAGAGAGCAAAGAGGAGGGGTAGCTGATAAGAGAATATTGAACACACGCTCCCTTTTTTGATGTTGCCATTGTTGCCAAGTACATTATATGCAGCCTCACAAGCAATCAGGATACAATTCTCACTTACCAACTGAAGACAGTTATGTAAGCTTAAATTTGGAAGCTTGAATGGTTAAAGTCAACTTTACCGCAGTGCCTCTACAGCCAGACGCTGTGAGTGTTAACACATCTCATGAATAGAAAGCAGCAAATCAACACTGATTTCAAGGATTTGCTGATAGTAGCACATAAAATTCAAGAGTCAAACACTTGACATTAAAGCACATTTAATGAACACACCACACTCTAAAAAGCAATCTATTGTAAAATGGAAGCGCTCAGCGTTTGTATTGTTTTTAAGCTGTGCACATCCCCAAACCATTTAAAAATTAAACCTAGTGGTTTGTGCATGTTGTACTAGAACTTGGAGTAATTGTTTCGGAAAATCTCAGTTATTTGTACCCTGCACAATTTGTTGAACATGGCGCCTTTTTGTAGGCTTCATAATTATTTGAAGGGGGAACACTCAGAGGCACACTGTGACAACAAATGATTGAATCAAAGGCACACAACTGTTGAAGTTTTCTGCAAACTTCTTCCTGAGAACGGAATGGCAAGGAAGACCACTCGGACACAGAGATACTAATTAACACTTTTAATGATTATTTCATATAT
>JAVQIZ010166369.1:0-15504 GCA_036023535.2 Galaxias brevipinnis
TGTAAAAAAAAAAAAAAAAAAAAGAAGCCACCGAGGGAGGAGAGCGAGGCGGGGGCGAGAAGATTCAAAAAACAAGAGAGAGGGAGGGAGACGGAGCGCAGCGCGTCACGAATTCAAGCGAAAAGCAAAAAAAAAAAAAAAAAAGAATAAGAGAGGAGCAATTCCACGGGGGAGACAGGAGAGGAGAGGATGGGGAATTAACGGAGGAAAGAGAGGAGTCCAACAGATAACAGAGATCAGAGCGATGGCGGACATCAGTACGCCGACCGCTATGTAAACAAACTGAGGAGGTGTAATGAAAGATGAAAAGAGGAGACGGAAGGAGGGAGGGAAAGAGAGAGGGGGGGCGGTGGGAAGAGATAGCGAAAAGAAGCGTCGGAGAAAGATAGGGAGCCGCTCAGGGAGAACAGAAGAAAGCGGAGCCTCTCAAAATGGTTGGGGAGGAAGTGGGTATGGGAGACTCTCGCAGGCAGGCAAACCAACACACACACACACACACACACACACACCCCCCCATAGGTTTGTGCCAAAGGGATGACTCTGGAAGGGAGCGAGGCTAGTGTAGCACAGAGGCAATATGCTCGTTGATATTCATAGAGGAGGCCCTCCCAATATGTTTTTATCTCTCACCTTAACGCTCTGCCTCATTGGTGTTTTTCCATCTATCTCTCCCTTTCCCTCTCTCCATCCCTCTCTTTGTCTTTGTTGCACAAATGTTGGCAAGGCTTAGAAACAGACTGCCTGGCGCTAAAAATAACTACATGAAACCTATCCAGACTCGTAGGGGGTGTCAATACACACACGCACGCACGCACACACACACGCACGGGCTCAAACACACCACTGATTAGTCCTATGTAGCTTGGAGAAAGCGGACACGGCAGTGTGATGGATAGATAACTATTGATAGAGAGGGCTATCATCCACATGAGACTGTCCAGTGACGGTCCCTTTCAGAGGTGTTGCACACACGATCGACTCTTTCCCTTGAAACGGGTAGCAGGCCTACACGCTGTCAGCGGCGCGGCTCAAAGTCTCCGCCGTAGAGTCTGACCAGGCAGCCGTCTACTCCATCCTCGTTCTGTTTCGTAGGCTCTCTCTCTCCCTCTCCTCCTTCCTCCCATTGTTGCCAGCTCCTGTTAACTTTGCATGGACTTTGACTTGAGCCGAGGGGCAATTTTGCATGTAGAATTGAGCTTTCACTCACTCTCACTCTCTCTCTCTCTCTCACACACACACACACACACACACACACACTGTAGTAACAAAGTCTCTCACAAACACATACACGCATTCATAAACACACACAAAGGAAGAAGTAAACCTGGCGTTAGCCTCCAGGGGATTTGTTTATCAAATGTACTGTCACATTATGTCATGCATTTCTGTGGACACACTTACGCCAAGGGCAGGCGTACAAACATCCCCCATTCAACAGTCCCATATATAACTTCTTAACTTTGAATTACTGTTTTTACATTCATATTCCATAAATAGCTGACTACTCAGAGAGAGAGATCATTGGTTCATCTGAATTTTAAATTGCACTTTTATTGATGTTTTTGTCAGGGATTCGCTGGAAGACATGTCATTAAATGTCGACTAAGAAACATATAAATGTATAAAAAAAACAGGGCTATGTAAAACAACTACCTAAAATATTTCTTGGGAATACAGGAGCGCTTCGCTGAATAATTTATTCACATTTGGAGAACAATAACAACTAGGAGACAAAATGCATTATACATGCCAGCTTGGTGCGCGTCTGTGTCAGTGCACGCTCGTTTTTCTCTGCTCTTGTTTATGAGCGTGTGTTTGTGCTATAGTGCATGAATTTGACCGTGCTTTCTCGTTAGTGTTTCTCAAGTCCCATGACGGCTCCCTGGATGAACGCAAACTCCCCCAGACCCCTGTTTAAACCCATAGGACATGCATCTGAATATATGTCGTGATATGAGGGTAAAGAGTTCATCTGTGCTGAGGTTACATATGAGTGGCAAAGGGGTCGTCTGCTGTCGTCCTCGATATATAAAAAAAAAAAACACCAATTAATCAGATTTCCCAAAACCCCTAGCCGCTGTCACCGGCTCACACTTCATCTCCCTCCAGAAGAGAATTCCCCCCTCATTTTTTTGCGCTCCAACTGTCAGTGTCCAATTTTCTCCATCTCTCTGTCCCCCACACATCCACCCAAACACTTAATCTCCCCTCACCCACTCACTCTGTCCAACTGTCCATTTCTCTTGTGCACGGGACGGCGAGCTGACCCATGCTAACGTGACAGCTCCTATTAAGTTCTCCCAACAACTCCCTCCAAGATCTCGCACCACTTTTGCGCATAGGACTAAGGCCAAAAGTACTGCGCTTTTCTGTTATCTTCAGTAACGACTACATAATAGTCTGGAAGAGGTTCGATCGCTCATAATGTTCTTCAGCGCACTGACTCACTCCTCCCTCATGGTCTGTATACTAATTCATCTTTTCTCGTTGCCAATCCCTCTCCTTGTGTTTTCTCTCCTTCCAATTTCCGACCAACCTTTCCCTCCCCCTTCTCCTACCTCTCTCTCTCTCTCTCTCTCTCTCTCTCTCTCTCTCTCTCTCTCTCTCAGTGCCAGTGCTCCGAACACGATGGCCGTGGAGAGTCTCGCCGAGCTCCGCGATTGGCTCTTCCTGCTCCTGCTGTGCCTCACCCTGCTGGCCGAGATGCTGGAGCTGGCGGCCGCAGCCGCCGCCATGGAGACGGGCGAGGGGGAGGAGGGGGCCGTGTGCCCGTCGGTCTGCCGCTGCGACGAGGGCTTCGTTTACTGCAACGACCGGGGCCTGAGCATGATCCCGCCGCTGCCGCTCACCGCCGCCGTCCTCTACCTGCAGAGCAACCGGCTGAGCAACGCCGGGCTGCCACCCTCGCTGGAGCGCAGCGCCTCCATACGGGTGGTGTACCTCTACGCCAACCAGCTGGACGAGTTCCCTGTGCACCTGCCGCCCTCGCTTCGCGAGCTCCACCTGCAGGACAACAACATACGGACGCTGCCGCGCAGCTCGCTGGCCAAGCTCCCGCTGCTGGAGCGCCTGCACCTAGACGACAACTCCATATCCACCGTCAGCATCCAGGAGCGGGCCTTCTCGGGGACGCCACGCCTCCGCCTGCTCTTCCTGTCGCGCAACCACCTGTCCAGCATCCCCGCCGGCCTGCCGGCCTCGCTGGAGGAGCTGCGGCTGGACGACAACCGCATCAGCACCATCCCCACGCACGCCTTCCGCGGCCTGGCCTCGCTGCGGCGCCTGGTGCTCGACGGCAACCTGCTGGCCAACACGCGCATCGCCGACGACACCTTCTCCCGGCTGGCCAACCTGAGCGAGCTGTCGCTGGTGCGCAACGCCCTGCAGGCGCCCCCCGTCAACCTGCCCGCCGCCCAGCTGCTGCGGCTCCACCTGCAGGACAACGGCATGACCCACGTGCCGCGGGGCACGCTGGACGGCATGCGGCGCCTCCAGAGGCTGGACCTGTCGGGCAACAACCTCACCACGCTGCCCCGGGGCCTGCTGCGTGACACCGACGGCCTGGAGCTGCTGCTGCTCCGGGGGAACCCCTGGTACTGCGGCTGCAACCTGCGCTGGCTCCACGCCTGGCTCCACAGCCGTGGGGCGGCGGTGACCGTTAGGGGTCTGACCTGCCAGGGGCCCGAGGCCGTCCAGGGCCAGGTGCTCAAGGACTTGACGGGGCTGATGGAGCAGTGCGAGGGCCCCCCCGCTGGAGGGGGAGCCGGGGTTAACGCGGTAGGGGGGCGGGGTGGGGCTGGCGAGGGTAAGGCCGGGGATTCAGCCCCTGGGAGCTCCATCACCACCACTACCTCCTCCAGCCCTATCCTGTCCCCCACCCAGGGCTCCCTGTTCACCCTGCGGGCCAAGCGGCCGGGTCTGGTGCTGCCGCTCGCGCCGGGGGAAGGGGGCCAGGTGGCGGGCCAGGCCCTGGAGCTGACGGTGAAGCCCCTAGCGGCAGACAGCGTGCTGGTGACCTGGCTGTGCCCGCGGCCGCCCTCCTCCTTCCGCTTGTCCTGGCTCCGGCTAGGCAGCAGCGCGGCACTAGGCTCCATCACCGAGACCCTGGTCCCCGGAGAGAGGCAGCAGTACCTCCTCACCCAGCTCACCCCGCGCTCCCACTACCTCGTCTGCCTGCTGCCCCTGCGGCAGAGCCCTGAGCACGGAGCCTCGTCCACCCGGACGGGCCACCTGGACCTGGACAGTAAGGACGCCACGCCGGCCTGCGCTCAGATCGAGACGGGCGAGGCGGCAGCCAATGCGGGAGGGGACGGGGAGGGGGCGGACGGGGAGGGGGCGGACGGAGAGCTCAACGCGCTCCCGCTGGCCGGCATTATCGGGGGCGCCACGGCCCTGGTGTCGCTGCTGCTCATCTTCGGGATCTTCTGCTGGTACGGCCAGCGGGCGGGCTACGTGAGCGGTGACTCGGCCTCCTACGGCCGGGGACCGCGGGGAGTGGGCGGTCCCGGGAAGGCCTACGACGACTACGTGGAGTCGGGCACCAAGAAGGACACGTCCATCCTTGAGATCCGGGCGCCGCCGGGCTTCCAGATGACGGCCATGGCGGCGGCCCACCAGCCCCTCCAGCCGGGCCTGGAGGATGTGACCTACGTGCACACCATCTTCCCCTCCTCGGCCTCCACGGCCCAGGGCAATGGGACCTACCGCAGCGCCCGTGGCACTCTCACCCTCAACGGCACCATCCTCAGCCAAGGCGGCCATCACCACGGGGGCTACGGGACCAACCGGGGCTATCGGGAGGGCGGCATCCCCGACATAGACTACGCCTACACGTGATGACATCGCCGAGGAAACGGTCGGCCCGGCGCCGTCTCTATGGACACGGTTGCTGGGCGCACGGGGCGTTTTGCCTGCGGTTCCAAAGTACCCTCTGTGCCTCTTCTGGTTGGATTCTGATTGGTCTGATATGTACAAGACTGGCTATAAAAGGCTGCATTGATTGGACATAATTATTGACGGACATGATATGAGTGCCAGCCAGTCCAACCGCTCTGGGTGTATAATATTTGGTAGACTTGCTGCTTATGGTTATAAATTATAAATTGTTACGTTTGTTTCCCAGATATCTCAATATCCTTCGAATCTACCTTTTTTTCTGTGCTCATAATAATACGCAGTAGCTTGTTTGAGGTGAAGACTAGACTAGGTTTTAGGGGGCAGATATTTATTCAAAGGAAATAACAGGGGATGTGTGTAGAGATGTAGCTGTGCTGCTGACTGTCTTGTCTACACTGTATAGAGAACCATGTCAGATGGGAGGGGGGATGTGGGGGTTGAGAGAGAGAGAGAGAGAGATCGATGGTAGCTGGGACCTACAGATAACAACACATCATCACCAACATTTAGGAGACGTGTGCTCTAAGACCTCGGCTTCTCGAATTCTCCCCCGTTCCGTTTTTATTCATGTCGTTTTTTCAGGGAGGGGAGGGGAGCCTTTTTTCTGCTGTCTTTTGTGGCGCCGCAAGGAGGAGACTTTGTTCTTGCCGAAAGGAGCTGACAGCCTTGATAAGAGGACTGACGGAGACAGGGACTTTAATGAGGGGGGGAGAGAGAGAGAGAGAGAGACTGAAGGAAGGAGAGACAACATGGGTGGGGGTGGGGGGTAAAACAGACAGAGAACCCAGGGAGCGACAGACAAAGGACAACGGAGAAACGAGAGACTAGAAAAAAAGAAGAGGAGAGAGATAAGAGGGGAGAGAGTGGGGGAGACAGGCAAAGGGGTGAGACTTGACAGAAAGATGAGAGGGGTAGAGACAGACAAAGGGCAAGAAGCATGAAGGGGGGGGGGGGGAGGGTGACAAGTGGGAGAACGTACATCATCATCATCCAAAGACTGGCTCGTGCTCACATTCAAAGAGTTCTCCCATGAGCTTCTCTGCTCCCTGCTGCTGCCCACAAAGACACAGACCCACGGCAGGAAGACTGTAATCGCCCTCGGAAAAGAACCAATCGTTCCCTTTACCAGGGCCAGGCAGCTTTTTCGAATCCTGGAACCCCCTTTTGACGAAGCCTTTCCCGTTTTCACCCATTGACATCCGTACACAAAAAGATATCGATATAGTTTACTACTTGCCATGATATAAAAGAGCCGGTAGGCTTCTACGACTAAAGGCATCCTAAGACAATCATAAAGTGAGAGTGAAGGGAGGGAATCCAGAGGCTGAGTTTCAAGGCAGCTTTGGCAAAAAAAAAACTAAATAGACTGCTCCTCTAAAACGACACACCTCATTCATCTTTGTTTAGGGAAAGCTAAAGGCATCTTGTTTGGCTCAAGGTTTCTTAAGAGCTGATCTAGACGCTCCATCGTCTCCCCAACAGCATGCAACAACGTGTACTGAAGGGCAAAGGGAGAGTCCAGTTCCCTTATCAAAAACAGAGAGCATTACACTTGAAGTACTTCTTTAAAAAGTAGCGAACGGAAATGACCTCAGATGGGTAACCATTTCATAGAGTTGTTACAATACTCAGGCCTTACACAGCCGGGGGGAGCAGTTGAGCTATCAGGGATATGAACCACACCGCAGCACTGTGTATTCCAACACACACACACACACACACACACACACACACACACACACACACACACACACACACACACACGCACACAAAAAAAGACATGTATCTGTTTCCAAAAATATACAGCCAAGCCACAGAGACCCAAACAGATCTTTAGGGACACAGATATTGCAGAACTAGGAAAGGCACTAAAATACTGGGCCAAGACTTGTTTGAAAATAAAAGATGCATGTTCAAGTATTCTAAATCAGTACGGCAGTGTAATTCCCCACTGAAATGCATACATTAACCATGGAATTAATGAGGTATCATCTTGGCTTCGCTGCATTTTTCAACGATACATACAGAATAAGTAGAACTATTTGTTTCGTGACACTACATTGGCAGGACAATTATTTGGTAGTGAGTCTTCACTGTCACACAAACAGACACGCAAACAGACACACCCACATAAATACATAATTATATAGAAGGGGAAAAAACGGGCACTTCCAGCTGACCAGCTTCTCCTTGGCCACATGCTGTAGAACCTACAATGGGTACAAACTGACATCAGGCATTGGGCGTGCACAACAGTTAGAAGTTGACAAAAGAGAGAGACAGAGATAAAAGAAGGGAACGGAAAAAGTTGAAAAAAGGAGGCAGGAGAGCCAGCGGGACAAAGACAAAGAGACGCAGACTTGATTTTGGATCTAGCTCTAACTTTCAATAGCCCCCCCTCCTTTTTCCTTTTCAGTTCAACATGTATTGTTTTCTCCTTAACGCTTTCGGGAAGCCACCAACGTGACGTAAAGGAACTCCTCCAAATATACCTATAGAAAACCTTTCCTTTCAAAGCCTGCTTTTCCCCTCAAATGTAATCACCTACGCTCTTCTGTATAAACTGAAAATGCTGAGAACACGTTTTCTTTTTTTTTTGGTTCTGTTTGTTATGTTGGTTTTATTTTCTACGCAAATAAAATTATTGTAAAAGTGAGACCTTCTTCGTGAGTACTTTCTTTGTTTTCAGAGTGCATTCGAACCAAAAACGAAGGGGTTTGTATATTCTATACCGTATAAAAACATAACACACTCTGACACATGAAAAAATCTATATGATATTATTCATGTGGTTGATGAGGAGAGTGAGCATAACTCATTAAATCAAATCCACTTGATGAATACGTCAGTTGGAGTGCTCCTCTAAACATTTACAACGATCTACTAGCTTACCCACTCAGACGTGTCAGTCTGTGTCTGTACAAGTCACTGGGACTTGTTTACCCTCGGCTGTTGTATGTATGTCGCTACAGTGTGTGTGTGTGTGTGTCTGTATGTATATGTTTGCGTGGGTCTCTTGAGTTTTGCATGTGAATATGTGTGTGTGCGTGTGTGTATATAATGCGTGCTCTGTGCCTGTGTTTGAGTGAGGACATGCCGTCCATTTTAAGTGAGTGCTAATGCTTGTGTAAGCATGGATCAATATAACGAACGGGGAAGTATATAAGTATCTTCAGACAAACTGTTCATGACAGTGTGTGTGTGTGTGTGTGTGTGTGTGTGTGTGTGTGGGGGGGTGCATGCAAGTATGTCCATGTCTGCGTCAGCGACAGAAAGATGCAATTGTTGAGCAAGCGGGGTTCTTTGAGTGCCAATGATTTAGTTAACAGGCAAGTCGTTCCTTTACAGTATGCATGGGTGTGTGTGTGTGTGTGTGTGAGAGCGCGTCTATACTTGTGTGTATTATGCTCATGCCTGTGTCTACATTACCAGTGACCCCCCACTGTGTGTCTCTTCTCAGAACTATAATCCACAGGGAGCCTGCCTAGTCATTATGATCCAGCCCTATACCAATAAGTGTCCCCCATGTCATCTTCGTCTAGCCTAGCGCACTCTAAATAAAGTCATTATGCCCACCTACTCAACCGTCAGTAATAGGACGGCTCCTCCATAACATTCCAGCCTTCTTGGAGTACCTCATGAGGTATGTCGCTTCAAGAACGCCCAGCGGCGACCAGGATGGAGAAACTGACTAGCCATTGACTACATGCCCACAGCCAAGCACCGATATAAAGGCAGAGTGCAATCCACAACTCTCCACGCACCCACAGACATAAGGGAGGGATCCAGAACAAGCACCCCCAGCCCCTATTTAAAATAAAAGCAAAACACAAACACACTCCTCTGCTCCGACGTGCACATTACAGTGCGGGATGTAAGAGGCACTGACGGGACTGCTCTCGCAGACACGGTGACACCCGGCGAAGTGCCCGGGACACACACACCACCCACACACACCACACACACACACACACACACACACACACACACACACACACACACACAAGGACTTGTGGGCGTCTAGCGTCAGATGGAGTTTAGATGTGACACCCGAGCAGGGATGAATGGCGAGCACGGCTCCTCTGGGGCCTTCTGGAGAGTCTCCCACGTCCTCCCGCTGAGTCTGTCCTGCTCACACACTTCAAATCGGGGCCTCACGGCTATTTCGTCAGCGGCGCACGCTCACATAAAGGCGCACATAGCAACGCAATTCTAAAAAATGCCTCTTATACCCAGTATTCTCTGCTGCTGCTCTTTGGGAAAGAAAAGTACTTATACTTCCTTTTGACACGGACAACATAGAGGTCATATAAGCCATTCAATTTATGTGAATGCACATTTAAAAAAACTAATTAAAATTATGTTGCCGACAGCTTGCAGAGTTTGGGTACTAACATAATTTTTTCAGAATGTGCAAACTAACACATTCACTTCAAAAAGAACTACTAAATTAAATGGAATGAAACCTGAATTAAATCGTCCTTCAGTCTTAACCACATGTTGTGTTGCGGGGTCCCTTCTCCGCAGGGGCACTGCTAGTCGTTCCCGGTCGATTAAAAGAGAATGTTCATGAATACACTGACGTCAAAGCCTTACGAAGCTGGACATTTCAACCTGAAGCCCTTTGAACCTTCCTTCCCTGAAATGCCCACGCTCCCAGCATGTACTAAGTGAACTGGGAAAAAAAACTAAAACAGTTCACCAATGCCCCAGTCCACGGCTAACACAGTCCTCTCTACTCCATGTACAAGGGGATGAGTGGCTAAATAGCCCTCCTATAAATATCCCTGTCATTTCCACACTAACACTAATGCCCAGGCCAAGAGCATGCTCACCGTCCAGGCTGTTTTTAATTGACAGTGATTATGGTGTGAGCACGTACGAACGTGTATGTGAGGTGTCATCTGAACTGGCTTCATCATCAGAGCCCTGGAGAACGCAGAGAAAAGTGTTGGGTTTGGAGGACGAACGCGCCACTAATTAGGTGTGTGAATTGGATTCATTCAGACTCGACGGAGGGCTTCGGTTTTCCTGCCGTCGGGAAGGTAGTGGCTGTTACGGAGAGGGAGGACCATCAGCGGTGCAGGGAGCCGTGTGAGGCAGGCTAAGGTGTCAGAGGAGAAACCAGGTGGTCTTCACACCGCCCGCCATCTTGATACCAGAAAAACGGTCTGGGCCTCCGCACCATGCCAGGGCCTCCGCACCATGCCAGGGCCTCAGCACCATGCCAGGGCCTCAGCTCCAGCCCGTGAGTTCCGGGCAAGGCCAGGCTCCAGGGCCAAGGCTGAGGATCAAAGGGTCCGGCTTCTTATGAAGGTCCAGAAGTAGGGCCCCTTCTCTTCAGATCGTCTCACGTCTCCTTAGATCTCCTCCCCCGAAAGGAGTTCACAAGGAGTGGCAGAAAGTCAGCTTGGATGGAGCCAGCGAGTCAGCCATGTTGAGGGTGTCTCTCCAGGGCATCTGTCTCAGTTGCTCAGCCAATCTCGGTTGTGGCTTTTTTTGGAGAACAGGCACCCGCTTCCTTAGTCTTCCTCGCCACGGCCTTTGTTCGCACTGAACACCACTCTTATCCGGAAAACAAATACAATCGAACAGAGCCGAGCAGTGGCGTTGATGAGAGAAGGTCTGATGAGCAAGCTGGCTCCCCTCTCTCTTCCTCTCTCTCTCCCCCCTTCATCTCCCACATCGGGCCAATCAAGCTAATGAGCCTCTCACTTCCTCCTCCCCCCATTCCTTCATCCCCCAGCTAAAGTGGCGATTGATCCGTGGGGTGGGAAAGCTTTTAACGAGGGGAAAAATAATTACTATGAACGAGCTTTTTCTGCAAACTCAGTTTTGTGTGTTTTTTTGGGGGGGTCGGGGTTGTTTATTTACCGCTACTGGAGGGCGGAGTGATTAGGGATTGATTGACTCGCCGGGCATGTTAACTCGTCAACGTCATAGATCAAATGAAGGTGTAAATCAAATGGCTGTCGTAAAAGGAAGACCGTTTGTCTATGCCTCCCCCCCCCCCCCAACTCAGAGGGGCCTCAGCACTGCAGCTTTGGATAAGGTGGTGGGCTGTTTTGCACTGGGTAGCAATGCACAACCTTCAACAACAACAAAAAGTGATGGGGGGGGGGGGGGGAGTTCTGCGCTTCCAACAATGAAACAAAGAAGAAGCCCAATGCAGCTGGTCGGGAAACCGAATCGATAGCACCGCAGCGCGAGCGCCTGTTCTTTGCCACGTCTACCCAGTGGAGAGAAGGCGGCACCGTCCACAGTGTTCATAATCGGACGTGACAGCCGTAGCCTCAATCCACCGCAGCGGCTCCCCCCAGCCCCCTGTCTAGAGGGATATGGAGGCCGAGGAGCCGAGGAGCGCGGCCGACAGCCAAGACCAGTAGCCCGAAGAGAGGCGGGGGTCACTGCCACAGAGAGATGCAGTGGAGAGGCCGCAGCATGAGCACTAGCCCACACAGGCCTGGGAAATGGCCCACCAGCATCACACACCAACCGACAAAACGAGCGGCGCCGCGATCGTGAGCTTGGCATCACCTCGCTGCCAATCAGCCAGCGGCACTCGGAAAAGTATAAACGGAGAACCTACGATTATCTAAAAAACACCTGCTACAAATGACTGGAAGAGGAACAGGGCCAAATTGAGAATAATTTGATTCCGCCATTAGAGTGAAAACAACTAGGGTCTCACAACTACTACTCTGAGAAGCCTTTTCCTCCCTACAGTAGAATGGCACAGTATGACCTACAGGGAATAAATAGGGCAGGCCATGGTAACTCCACTGGGGAGGAGACAGTAACCACCACAGAGAGAGCTGTGGAACTTCAGAGGCCCCGACAAGGAGCTGTGGTACTTTGAAGGCCCTGACGAAGGTTAACAGTACCTGTGGGGCCCCCCCAAGGAGCCCACCCTGGGCAGCCCTACAGCCCAGTACACCACCTCCTGAGGCTCCTGGCACCATAGCGAATGACTAGAAGTCATGCCTGCTTCCATGCTCGGGTCAACATATGGGTATTGGCTGGGGCTGCATGATAAACTGTATATTCATCGCGATATTGCTACCAACAAAATATCTTGTAAAATTTGGGCAATATTAACCAGTTAAATTAAAAACACCCATTCACCTCAATGCATCACAGCAAGCTCAACTTTACGTTTCAACTCCAGACGATTGCTACAACCAATCACAGGTGTTCATGTTTAGCATGCTAACGAGATGATCCTCACTCTCAAAGGGAGACAAAATTCCATTTTGCTAGCCTGCTACTTTCAAAAATCAGGAACCTACTGCATTCGTTGTTAGACGAGGTCGAGTTACAAATTAAGCGTTTCACAACAATGTACAGTATAGGCGATGAAGGCATCCAAACTAATATGGTTTATTTTATTTATTTATTTATTTATTTATTTATTTATTTATTTAATAATGTTATGATGCGGTTGGGCCCAGATTAGTTTTGTTTTGGCAGGGAGGTGTGTAATAACACTTTATACGCGCATAACAAACACTAGTGGTAGAGCTCTACTCGTCGCACGAGGCAACCATTACCCACAAAATAATATGAATGTTCCCTAAACATGATGGTTACTCAATCAAACTATCATAACCATACACAGGTTTTGTGGTATATTTAGTGTTAAAAGTAGATACCTTTTTTGTAGTCAAGTATTTGTAATCAGTATTAAAAGGTTAGTAGGTAATCAAACCATATTTTAACATTAGTTTTAGAAGAGTAGAGATAACTGGAGGACATAGATATAGTATGGGGTGAATCCAAGGCGAGCAGGTGCATGTGTAGATGATAATCTATGTACTAATTACCCAAAGAACATAAAGGTCACCTAATGGGGCAAAGCAGAGAAGGAAGGAAGGATGTTGAGAGCATTAAAAGCCAGCATGGTAGTTAACCGTTATTTGATTATAACAGGCTCTTAGAAGACTTCATTGTTTGTTAACCTGAGGAAAGATGAGAATATTGGAATCAACGAATCCCAGGCTTGCACATAACAATTAACAGAAAAGGGGTCCGTTGTTAAAGGGAGACTGCAAAAGATTTGCTAGTCACAAAACAGGGTAATTAGGAAAGACCTGTTCTTAGATGTTTGAAAACTGGGTGCTGTTTATTGCATTATGGGGATTTGTTAGAACTTTGGGGTAGGCTTAGAGAAATGTATTTAAAGCCTGATCATGTATGTACGATTCAGTTGGACTGCAGACTTCACTCGGTCTCATTCTATGCCGAATAAAGCCAACTCTTCTGAAACTTTGGCTTTCGACTTCCGTATTTGAGTGATCGTTGAAATCTCTTCCATTGGAAAAAACACAACATGTGTATTTTGTTACTGAATTCTATTCCTTTCCATGCTAGCAGGAGTCTCAGACCAGCGTTAATTTACGTAACAAAAAGCTGGCTAGTTAGTTAACATTGATTGGTGTTTTGCTGTGTAGTTCTACCAGTGTTTTCCTTTACAAACTCAGAAATAACTAAGAGGTAGGCCTACAGAAATGGCAGACAATGTATGTGCTATGTAAAGTCTCTGATTGAGTTAGTAAACATTTGTGGAATGGAAATACTATTTTAAATACCTATGCTCATTGTTGGGAAGAACCCAGTATTTTACTGTAATAATGCTGGCTATAGGTGGATTGTGTTCACCCATGTTGGTCGATCAGAACACAGAGACAATGGTGGAGAGTAGTGGCCATTTATTCCTTTTCTTCAAACAGTAGGCCTATATATGTGTGTGTGGGTGCATGTGTGTGTGTGGTTTCTGAAATGCATGTTCAGGTGTGCAGTCATTTAAAAATTTTATATAGGCCTTGGGCAATTTTATTATAAATACATATGAATATTATGTTTATTACATTATACTATTGTAGTGTATTCATTTTTCAGAAATCAAATATTGTTGAGATTATTGTGATAACAATATTCACATAAAATATAGGGATATTGATTTTAGCCAATGTCGTGCAGCCCAAGTAGTGCCTACATATTCTGGGTCTTGGCCTTGATGAAAAAAACAAAATCTGACAATGTTAAAATGGTTACAGTCAAAACTAGGGTTGGGTAACAAACTCGGTACTTTCAAGTGTACCACATCGGTGCCACAGAGTACCGGTTCACATAAAATCAATCGGTGGCAAATTTCGGTAGGACTACCTGAGAGAAATCTGGGTGAGAAAATAATGAGAATGGGAAAGAGATTACATCACCCCTGCAGCTTGTTCAATGTTCCAACACAGTCAGACAATGGTGAGCCAAAAGCGGTCTCCAGTGTAGTTAGACTTTTCAAAACTTAAAATGCAAAGCTGTTCAAGGCAACATGTTTAACCTAAGGAATCACCTGGCCAAACACAAAACATCAGAGTGTAGGCTATTTCACAGCCCGAAAGCCAAGTCCCCTGCAACAAACATATGTGTGTTTTAATGATTTGCCATATTAAAAGTAATTTAAATGTTTACATTTAATTTATGTAATGAAAGGGTACACCCTTGTGCATTTAACCGTCAATGCTAACTGAACTGTGATGGAATTACCCACGTATTTACGTAGGGCATCAACAAGCTGTGGTTACTGGAAAACTGGGTGCGCTGCACTTTCCCGGTTTATAATACCAATATAAAATGTATATCAATATCATTGCGCATAAAAAAATTTGTAAGCAAGGCACATTGACAATATACGTAAACCACTGGAGTATACGATAAATTGCATAATTTCTCTCACAGGACTGGTTGATACCCTAATAATGATGATAAGCCATCTAGGCTATCAGCCCATTATCTTAGATGTTCAACCCTTTGCCCAGACATGGTAGACATCTTGTTCAATGAATATCAAAAGTTGACAGTGGCATAGGACATAATTTAATCTTTAAAATGTAATAAATCAATAATGTATGAAAAACGCATTTAAACTATAGCTTTAAGATATTACTAGGTATTAGCTTTCAAATAATACTAAACTTCTTCAGTTGTTGGTTGTTCAATTTAAGTATTTGTAGACGAACACTTAAAAATAGAACCCTATTGCAAAGAGGTGAAAATACTCTATTCCAGGAAAGTCCCAAAAAAAAGGTACCGGTACCGAATTCCAGGTACCGCTATCGGTTCAAATGTGAGAGATACACAACCAAAGGACTCTATGACCCATGATGACTCTCTGAAAATCCTTCCATTTACTCCTGGACGAGACCTGAACAAGCTATATACCTGGGGGCAGGGCAAAAAATATGACGAGGCTCTAAGTTTCAAGTTTGCAGGCCGATGGGCTTTCCCTCTGTCTGTGCTCCACAAAAGCTTCAGGTCGTCTCATTCTCACCAGAGTCAAAAGTCAAAGAAGGACTGGCTTCATTTTACTTCTTTTTATACCTTGCCCACCTATCTATCTCTGTTTTATAGCTTCCACATGTCAGCCTCCATCTTCCTATATAGCTATTCTTCCCTCCATTCCTCCCTGTTCCTCTTTCTGTGACCTGTCCATCCCTCTCTCCCTCCTCTCTCTCACACACACACACACACACACACACACACACACACACACACACACACACACACACACACACACACACACACACACACACACACACACACACCTCTTTT
>JAVQIZ010166376.1:0-13056 GCA_036023535.2 Galaxias brevipinnis
CTTAGGAGCGTTCGGTGCGTCAGTTCTTGCTGACCAATTTGGTGGAGCTCAATGGTCATTACTCTTGGAGGGTCAACCTGGACGCCATCTCGGCGCACCTTGATGACATCATGAGCTTCCCAGACTTCAAGACCACCTACGAGGGCCCCACCCTGTTTTTAGGTGGAGCAAGCTCTGCATACATCAGGTAGGAACTGTAATGGAACGCCATTGGTCAGATTCAACCAACAAAGAATGTAATATTAGATGAAGGGTTTAGATAAGTTTCATTTCTGTGTGTGTGTGCGTGCGTGTGTGCGTGCGTGTGTTCTAAGCTAAGCCACAAATAAGTTATGATAAACAATAATCAATGTTCCACTATATATATACACTATAATATTCCAATAGTTTAGTCCTCTAGTTTGTAGCTTTGTCTTTTCTCTGATTTAGATCATAGATTAGATTTAGATGTGCCTAGACATCATCCTAACCGTCTATACGCTTCTGCCTCTGTGCTCTCCTCTTCTTAATAGTTCAATCTTTTTGTATTATTATATCATAGATTAGGTTTAGATTACTTATGATATTATCACAACCATCATTTGTTTTGTTTTTTTTGCCTCCGTCCTTTGCTAGTTCGGACAGCTACCCAGAGATCCACCGGCTGTTCCCCTGCGCGGACATCCAGTACATCCCCGACGCAAGTCACTGGATCCACGCAGATAAACCCCTAGACTTCATCAGCTCCATCGCCTCCTTCCTCCAGTCCTAGCTTCACACTCCTCGATCCTCCTTCTCCTTAGTGAACTTTAACCCCAGCCACAGTCAGGGCTCCAGGGGCGTACTATCAAGAAAGGGGGGTCCTGGTGAATCGCCCCCCTCGTCATCAGTCCTGGGCGTGGTTTCAGTGAGTGGATATGACCAACGTGACTGAGGATTGGGCACGCCCGCGTCTTAATGGACAATAATGATAAATGTTATCGTTGCTAACTCTTTAGGACCAAATCTCACCTCTTTCTTTAATTTCCTTGTTTAATTTCTCTTATCTTCTCCATACGCTGATGTTTTAGTATTGTTATGAACCCCTTTGTGGGTGATTTGCTGGCTTGTAAATAGATAGAAAGAAAGGCCAACTCATCTGTGCTAAGGTCAGCATATTAGTTAGCCTGCATATATAAATATATATATATAACTAACATGATAGAAATATATTTAAATTTCAACATAGGACATATAATTACCTTATCCAAAGATGCTATCGTTGTTTTGCACAGTTATGGAATTGTTCTGTTCAAACCTGCTGTGTATGACCAAGGATATACGATCAAGGTTGCAGCTATGTAGCTAGCCTTCTCTGCATAGGGGTTAGTTCACTGGGAGTGATGGATCCAGGGGTAAGATACAGTGACTGTGGGACCACGTTCACCAGTGCTTGCATGTCAGGTCATTATTTGAACAGATCTGTAGACCATACGTAGCTGTTAGGCTTTATGCTAAACACCTATCCAGTTGTGATGAGGTCTGCTAACTGGCTAGAATCCAGCCTCTCACGGACCGGCCTAATACGATGGATAGAGGTGGAGGAGATGCGGAAAGGCCAAATAAGAGTTTAAAAAACTAAAATTTGTGGAGTGCTTTTGACTTAACTTTAGAAAAAAATATGTTTCAAATGAAACCGATTTCTTTAAACTGTCTTTAAATGATTTAAACCGTTTTGCCTTTTTGTTTGCGAGTGACAGTGGTTTGGTTGTAATGTGGATACTTGGTAAGCACTAATAATGTTTAAAAAAAAAATCTCTTTAGAAAGGCTGTGTTATATGGTGTAGACGATGGCTTCATTTTATTGATCATGTGGATGGAAGCAATGTGAGTATTTGGAGTATTATTTGGAATTATTTAAATGTTCCTGATTCAGATCCATATTTCTGCTAACCTCGTGTTCTGGCATAGTTACAGCTGTAGTTCTATTTTAGTCTGTTATTATTATTATTATTATTAATCCCAAGCAACTTGATGTCACTGAGATTAAGAAGGCCCGAGCAAACCTATTTTTATGCTAACGATAAGAGCTGTTCTAGGCTGCAAAGGTTCTTTCTGGTGCTGCCTCGTTCTCCAGTTCTTACTCAAGATAGCCCAGCTATCAACGGTTCACTCCACGGGTACAACTGATCTATGGCTTTTACTAACGTAGAGTAACCTAGAGAGATTTCTTATGGAATGATCGTTTTGTTTTTTTGCTACGAATAGTGACATCAGAGAGCTGACGGCCTAGTCAACTCAGGGCTCTGCTGTTTTCTGGATTTGAATGTGGATTTGATTGACTGTTATCCGAGTGTGTTTTCATGTGCATAGCGTGTGCGCCCTCTGGCTTTTCAAACTCTGGGTTATATTCTGGACTATCTGTGCGGTGAGCAGTTGTTTTGGTATAACCGTGTGCTGTTGTGGATGTGAAGCAAACTCTTAATAACTCGTATTGTATTTTATTGTAAAGTTTTGATGAAGCATATATATATATATATATAGAGAGAGAGAGCATACCTTTCTCTAAGTATTGTTTAAGGATTTATGGCTGTTTGGGTATTCATCGGATAATATATGCTTCGTTTAGAGCATTGAAAATGTGTATCAAATGACAATGTTGTTTGTGTTTTCAGTTTTAATAGTAGTGTAGTTTGCTCCGTTCACTTATTTTGGTTGGGAAGTAGTCGGTCTGTGATACTGCCACTTACACACAAATATGGATGAAGTATTTGAATATGTTTTGAATATCTGAGCCTTGATGTGGGCGTGGCTAAACTTGTCTTCAAAGTCGTTTCTCGTTTTTTGAAGCTTGAAGTTCCATTTGCCTGGAAAGTTCCGCTGAAACAGACCCGAGGCTATTTTTACAGTCATATTTTAAGTCAATTCTCAAGGCTTCGGTCTACCGGGGAGGTCCTGTTACTATTTCAGTATATAGTTGTAGTCCAGATCTGACTGCCAGATGTGTTGTGTGACTAGACAGGGTTATTGTACGTGTGTGTGCCTCGTCTTTCTTCTCTGTCTTGAGTCTTTACAGAGAAGTTTACTCCGTGAAAAAGCCAGCAGTTTTTGGAGACTAGCCACCTAGCCGCCTTGTTGCCAGTTGTGTGTATGTTCTGTCACTGGAACTCAAACCATATCATGGTTGAACAGTGTCTGGTAGTGTTTGTGATAGTTATATTTTACAGCATGAAAATAGTTGTTTAATAAGTGTGTTTACGCTGTTCTCGTTAATATTGGAAGATAGGTGAGGTATCAGGGTCATTTGAGTATGTTTGTTTTCTCCCTATTTGGAAATAGGTCCAGGGAGCGTTTGCCGGTTGACGCCAAGACCTGTCTAGCTGTTGAGTGTGAGTCGGGCTAGTCTGGGCAGGGCTGTGCTCTTCTCCAGGTTTCGGAACCACGTTTTAAAATGCAAACTAGTTTTTGGAAGTGCTGCCGGGAATGTTGAATCTGAAATATTAAGCCAACTTGGAATGCGCAAATAACCTTCAATGCACCAAGTTGAAAATCACTTTTTCAGAAACATTGGACAAATAGAACCTGTATCTGGGTAACCATACTTTTACAAATCACTTCCTGTTTGTTGATGAGTCGATATTTGTCGTCTTGCTGTGGGAACAGAATGTGTCATGGAGGTTTTTGATTGTATACAGGAAAGATGACCTATTAATTAATGTGAAAAGAATTGTGAGTATATTTTCAGTAATATATGTGCTATCATTTAAGCATGTCCTGTCTCAATGTGTAATGTGGCAGTTTATAACGCTAGCCAACATAGCGTTATTTTTACATTTCCACCAGTTTAATATATACTGTATATATGTATAGCCATGGTCCATTGTTGATGAAAATAGCAGACATTCAGGAGTTGTGAGATTAATCTATGTAAGAGTTAAGATATAAAATACATATTGAAATTGTATAAAATGTATTGCTGACACATAACGAATAAAGTGAAATATAACAGTTGAGCCGTTTTTTCATTGGTTTGGTTAGCTTGTATGCTTGACACGCAGTACTGTTCTATAATTTTTTATCATTTTAATAATCATTATTCTTTATCATATTAATATATATTTTTTTATCTTAATATTAATAATCTATTATTCATAACATACTACCCCTTCTCTTCCCATGACGTCATCATATGGCTTTGATAGTTATGAAACAGGAAGCTTCCGGTGCTGTAAGGGCACTGGGACAGGGAAGTGCATCATTGATGATGATGATGATGATGATTAGGATGCAGTTACCACGACAAAATCAACGGCACACCAATGATTCTGCAGAATATTTAATAGGCATACAAAACTTTTTTTAGAGAAAGAAATCATTTACAGTCAATTCAACTGAATACTATTTTAATGTTCAAAAGCACAATAACACAATGTTTATGGGAATTCCACTGGTTATATAACTGATAAAGAGAATATGAAACAAACAAATGCCACACTCATCAGCTGTAAAGTTTGATGTACTATTAAATATCACTGTGGACAAAAGGGTTTTACAGACATTCAGGTTAAAGTTAGCACAGGTAATGCTCGCCCAGTTAGAGAGTATAACCACACATAGTAAGTATTCCAGCGTTACAAATCAAACAATGATAAAAACATTTATTCGGCAAAAATGTTTACAAACACTTTAATTATAAATCAACCTCTGCTGAATGCTACGAGGAGTGGCTGATGAAAATAGGGAGAGCGATACAGAGAGAGAGAGAGAGAGAGAGGTAGAAGGTGTGTGTCTGTCCGTGTACGTGTCAGTCCAGCTCCACGTTAAAGAATCCCTCCAGGAGAGAAAGAGAGAGAGAGAAAGAGAGAGAGAGGTAGAGGTAGAAGGTGTGTGTCAGTCCAGCTTCACGTTAAAGAATCCCTCCGAGAGAGAGAGAGAGGTAGAGGTAGAAGGTGTGTGTCAGTCCAGCTTCACGTTAAAGAATCCCTCCAGGAGAGAGAGAGAGAGAGAGAGAGAGAGAGAGAGGTAGAGAGGTAGAAGGTGTGTGTCAGTCCAGCTCCACGTTAAAGAATCCCTCCAGGTCTTTGCCTCCTGTCTCCGCCGCCGTCTGCTCCTGCCCAGCGGGCTCCTGGTCGCCGTGACGACCGCCCCTCCCCCTCCTCAGCTTGTCCATCCAGGTGCGTGGCGCGGGGGCGGGGGAGGAGGAGCGCGATGTCTTCGGAGACCCCACAGGTGTCCTCCCGGCTCCGGGCTCCGTTGCCATGGGGCTGGCCGGGGTCGTGTAGACGGGCCGGAACAGGAAGGTCTGGCTGGGTTTGGCGTTGGTGGGGGATTGGGGGGAACCGTGGATGGAACCGGGACGCTGGGTCATGGGCTTGTTGTTCCTCCTCAGAAGCCCCAGACGAGAGGTCTTCTTGGGGGCTAGCTGCTCCTCGGCCTGCTGCTGCTGGCTCTGGAGCTGCTGCCGCAGGAGGAGCTGGATGTCCTCCTGACAAACAGAGACAAACCACAGAGAACCATGAAGCTTCTTTAGTCCACACATTTCTTTTTTTCTTGTTTAATAACATTACATTTATAATTGGTGTATTCAGGTATCTTCCATTTAAAGTCAAAGAGGATTAAGGGTAACATCATAGCCCTAGTAAACTCTTTGTAATTGCATAACATGCTACTAACAGACTGAGAGCTAAACAGAGAGACAGTTCAGAGAGCTGAATAGAAACGCTGTCTGCATGTGGTGTAATTCCTCCATCCAGCCCTAGAGGGCAGTAGTCCCTTGGCTAGGCAGGCCAGATGGCGATAAAGGCCCTCAGGTTTCTAAGCCAATCATATTGTGATACCAGCCAGCTGGCAGTGCATGGCGGCTGCCCCCCCCCCCCCTGTCTTCCTGCGCTGGTTATGTCATATTGTATCTGTTTAATCAGGAGTAATTGCTGTTGGCAAAGATTTAATGAACATGTAACACCTTCTCCGCCCTAGTTCACAGACTGTGTGTTAGACCCCTATCTTTCTTCACAAACTTACTTTTCTCTCCGTACGAGACAGTGTTGCTAAAACTCCTAAGAGCTGAAACTGTGTCAGGCTATCCTATTCACTCTCCTACACCCCTTTAACCTTTAACCTCCCATTTTATCATGACCTCTGAAACAACGCTTCCTCTTGACCTTCCTCTCTCTCACTTCCTGACTTCTTCTCTCTTTCTCCCTCTTTCATCCCCCTCTTTTCCACCCCCCCCCACTACCTTTCTCACCTCCTACTTCTCCCTTTCCCTCTTCCTCCTCATCTTCTTCTATCTTTCTTCTCCTCCACCTCTCCTCCTCACCCTGCCTCATCCTCCCTCCTCTCCCCCTCTCCCTCCTCCTTCTCTCCTCCCCCTCTGCCTGACTGTACCTTCCAGCCCTCCAGTTCCAGGGACATCTCCAGTCGTTTCTGAACGGCCTCCAGCAGCTGGTTGTTCAGTGACATCATTTCCGTCTTACTGCGTAGAAGCTCCGTCTCCATGGCCTTCTTCCTGTTTGAGAAAGGATGACACACCGTTTAGAAAACCTTTCAATTAAATTCTGTGGACGATTCCACTGAAAGGGAGGTTGGAAAAGGAGACATCAGAAAATATGAGTGATGTAGTCTTTCACAAGACACACTTCCTCCTTTCTTAAATTAGAAATAGCGTGTGATGAGTGGTGTGTGTGTGTGTGTGTGTGTGTGTGTGTGTGTCTGTGTGTGTGTGTGTGTGTGTGTTCACTTCTCGATGGCGTCGTCCCTGTCCCGTAGTGCCTGCTGGAGAACAGCCGTGTCCTCCTCTCTCTTGCCGCTCCGCTCCCCACACTGAGAGCCCTGCAGACAGACAGACTGACTGTTAGAGCCCTGCAGACAGACAGACTTACTGTTAGAGCCCTGCAGACAGACAGACTGACTGTTAGAGCCCTGCAGACAGACTGACAGACTGTTAGAGGACAGACAGACAGGCTGACAGACTGTTAGAGCCCTGCAGACAGACTAACAGACTGACTGTTAGAGGACAGACAGACAGACTGTTAGAGCCCTGCAGACAGACAGACAGACTGTTAGAGCCCTGCAGACAGACAGACTGACTGTTAGAGCCCTGCAGACAGACTGACTGTTAGAGCCCTGCAGATAGACAGACTGACAGACTGACTGTTAGAGCCCTGCAGACAGACAGACTGACTGTTAGAGCCCTGCAGACAGACAGCCAGACAGACTGTTAGAGGACAGACAGACAGACTGTTAGAGCCCTGCAGACAGACAGACTGACAGACTGACTGTTAGAGCCCTGCAGACAGACAGACTGACTGTTAGAGCCCTGCAGACAGACAGACTGACAGACTGTTAGAGCCCTGCAGACAGACTGACTGTAAGAGGACAGACAGACAGACTGTTAGAGCCCTGGAGACAGACTGACTGTAAGAGGACAGACAGACAGACTGTTAGAGCCCTGCAGACAGACAGACTATAAGAGGACAGACAGACAGAGAGACTTTTAGAGGACAAACAGACAGACTGTAAAAGGACAGAGAGACTCTAAGAGGACTTGCAGAGAAGGGTGCTTCTTTTGGAGCATCTATCTACTTGTCTTTAAGTAGGGGACAGTAAAATAAGCTTAGCCTCTACTTGTCTTTAAGTAGAGGACTTTGATCAAATAAGCTTCATCTTAAAGATGGAGAGGAGGGGGAGGTCACTGGGGACGCACGACTGAGGTCGACCATGTATGAAGTAGGTCTCTGGGTGTGTTGAGTAGGCACCTATGTTAGGTCTCTGGGTATGTTCAGCAGGCACCTATGTTAGGTCTCTGGGTATATTAAGCAGGCACCTATGTTAGGTCTCTGGGTATGTTCAGCAGGCACCTATGTTAGGTCTCTGGGTATGTTGAGTAGGCACGTCCTTCAAGTAGCAAACAATTAAGCACGAATTTATTTATTTATTTTTTTTTTTATTTTTTTTAACCGTTGTTTAACCAGGTAAGTCCAACTGAGTATGAATGCTCTTTTGCAGTGGTGACCTGGCCCCGTAGGGGGAAATTAACCATCTCCAGTTCTATGCCAGTGTCTGGTCAGGACACTGACAGGAGGATTAGCCCTAAACTTGTTTTTATGGTGGTGGGAGGAAACCGGAAACCCATACAAACACGGTGAGAACATGTAAACTCCACAAAGGAAGGACCTGGATCGGCCGGGGTTCAAACCCAGAACCTTCTTGCTGTCATCAGTGCATTGTTTACTAAATCCTCATCAGATGATGGGTATTCATATCATAACAGGTTAAGAAAGAGCCCTTATTCTTGCAACACTGTTCTCGTGACGTGAAACTATAAAAAAATAAACAGACGATGTAGTCAAAGTGTGTAAACCGGTCCGACCACATAGCTGAGTCGTTCAACGGCCTGGAAGACTTCCTGAAGAGGTGTCACCTGTGCTCTGGTCAGGGGCGGGGCCTATGAAGTCACCTGTCAGACAGTATGGTCTGATAAACAAACTCTACAGAGTACACCCCTGTTGTGACATCGAGCACAACAACGATCCTGTTTCTCTATTCAGACTACAGGGTCACATCAGGTTAAATCTGACGTAAGGTCTTAAGGTACCTCTATATCTCTATATATATGTGCCTTCCTTTGGCAAATCAAGTATTTAGTTCAAACAAATTGTTTTCAAACATAAAAAACTTAAATGGCTTGTTTTTTTGGGATGTCTGAATATTCACAGGTTTCGCGAGCTTTTGAACTGATTATCTAAAAGAAAAATAAGATAGTTGAAATATTCAAAAACATCTATTAAAATGTCTGCACGTCTAGGGAGACTGTATTGATTCTGTTGATGTGGTGAATAGCGACTGCGCCGAGGTCGCTCTGAAGACTGGGGAACTCCATAGACTCCATTCTCTACACAAACAGTTTGGACCAACATGGCATTGGTTTCAACCAAGCTAGTGTTACCGTGTTGCTCTATGTTGGCCTGTTCTCTCTGGTATGCTGGGTTCTAACCCGTTCTCTCTGGTATGCTGGGTTCTAACCCGTTTTCTCTAGTATGCTTGGTTCTAACCCGTTCTCTCTGGTATGCTTGGTTCTAACCCGTTCTCTCTGGTATGCTGGGTTCTAACCCGCTCTCTCTAGTATGCCTATTTCTAACCCGTTCTCTCTGTTATGCTTGGTTCTAACCCGTTCTCTCTGGTATGCTGGGTTCTGACCTGTTCTGAATGGCTGACGGCCAGCTTGCGTGCCACGTTCTTCAGCTGCACCAGCGCCGAGTCCAGAGTGTTATCTGGAACCGGGCTGGGATCTGGCTCCGGTTCTGTCAGCGGCAGCAACAGCCTCAGAACCGACAGGACCTCCTGTGTCACCTGGAGAGAGAGACAGAGAGAGAGAGAGAGAGAGAGAGAGAGAGAGAGAGAGAGACAGAGAATGAGTAAAGCAGCTAACGCTATATAAAATATGTTATACTTGTGAACAGAAAGAATGCTCCAAGGCTATGATCTACCATAGTTTTAATGTGTCATATCTGCTCATCTGTGTGTCTGTGTGAACTGCATGAATGAGATGCTACTTAAGACTGTGTGTGTGTGTGTGTGTGTGTGTGTTAGAGAGAGGGTTTGTGTGTTAGAGAGAGAGTGTGAGTGTGTGTGTGTGTGTGTGTGTTAGAGAGAGAGAGAGTGTGTGTGTGTGTGTGTGTGTGTGTGTGTGTTAGTTACCCTGTCTCCAGTTCCTTCTCTGTTCTCCTGTAGTTTGTCCACCTGAGCCTTCAGCCTTAAACTTCTCCTCCTCGACAGCTCCACCTCCCGACGAACCTCCTTTAGCTACACACACACACGCACACGCACATTTTTTGTTATTTGTATATGCAAATTTCCCTGCAAGGTGCGTGCACATAAACAACAAAAAAACACACACACTGACACAGGAATACACACACACACACACACACACACACACACACAGAAAGACATGCGCGCACACACTGGTACAGGGGCGCACACACACACAGACATGCAGACGCACTGAAATATGACACACTCAGGGTCTATGGTGTCAGCAATAAACCCCTACTGATCCACATTCCAGAGTGAAACTTCAGACCAAATCCAGTTCAACTGGCCAAAGTCTCCATCCAACACTTACAGGTTCAGCCACTTAGTCACACACACACCTATACAAACACACACACACACACTTCATTCCAAGATACCTCTCCTGGCCAACCGTCACACACCATGGTCTGTCCCCAGTAGCTGATGAGACAGACCATTATTACAGAATGGCATGAGGTGAGAGCAGCAGACACAGTCTCACCTAATAGCAGGTAGACTATGTTCTACACAGGGAGTTAACACAGTCCCACCTATAGCAGATAGACTGTGTTCTACACAGGCAGTAGACACAGTCTCACCTAATAGCAGGTAGACTATGTTCTACACAGGGAACAGACACAGTCCCACCTAATAGCAGATAGACTGTGTTCTACACAGGCAGTAGACACAGTCTCACCTAATAGCAGGTAGACTATGTTCTACACAGGCAGCAGACACAGTCCCACCTAATAGCAGGTAGACTGTGTTCTACACAGGGAGTTAACACAGTCCCACCTAACAGCAGCTAGACTGTGTTCTACACAGGCAGCAGACACAGTCCCACCTAACAGCTGGTAGACTGTGCTGTACACAGACAGCAGACACAGTCTCATCTATAGCAGGTAGACTGTGTCCTATACAGGCAGCAGACACAGTCTCATCTATAGCAGGTAGACTGTGTCCTACACAGACAGCAGACACAGTCTCATCTATAGCAGGTAGACTGTGTCCTACACAGGCAGCAGAAACTCACACTGGAACACACAGTATCACTCCCTTTGTGCTGACTGCCTCTGTCTGGATCAGGAACAGCAGCTAAAACCTGATTCCAAGATAAACCACGCATGTCACACACACGTTAAACAAACACCTCCTTTAGCTACACACACACAAACACACACACACACACACACACACACACACACACATATTGTACCGTGTCTGACACCGGCCCGAGGGTCCTTCTCCTGCTGAGTGGGCGACCGCTCCTGATCAGGTCTGGTAAGGTTCTGTCGTTGTAGTGCCTCCGCAACGGGCTCGACGTTCCAGAACCACCAGAATCACCGGAATCGTCTCGCGCCACCCCAGCCCGGCCCGGATCCTGCCCGTCCAAACAGTCTCCATCCTGGGTGGGTCCAGGGCTGACTCTCCCTTCCTCGCCCCCAGAGCACGGGCTGAGGTGTTGGATGGTCGGCGTGGGGCCCAGCGCCAGACACTGAGTGACCATGGCCAGAAGGGTGTCACCGGTGTCTAACTCCTCTGGGAGATCTTCGTTAACCTCCTGAGAATTAAAATCCCAATCACGATCACAATCAGTATGTTATTAACCAGAATCACACATACAATATGAATCACAATCAGTTTGCTATTTAAAACCAGAATTATAGATACAAAATGAATCACAATCAGTATGCTATCTAAAACCAGAATCAGTTAAAATATAATCACATCCACAGTGAAAATAGATGGACATTAATTTGCCAGGATTCTCAGCATCGGTCAGGCTACGTATTACAGTGTTTATTATGCAGGCAAATATATTGGCCAGATTCCCCTCATATTTAAAACACTCCATCGATGTGTGCTCTAAATGGTTCAGTTTGGACCTTACAGCGGCTCTTTACTGGTCAGGCTCTCTAAAGACTCTACACAGTAGAACATCAAAGCACTGAACATTATATCAAGATGCCAGACAACTCTACAAAACATTCTCCGAGCCCTACATTTAGTTAACGATTTCACATCCTCGTTTATCTGGCCGTGCAGACCCAGTCCAAAGTGACCATATCACAGACGGTTTATGCAAAAAGAGCCCTCTTAGTAAATTCTGCTCTCGCACGCACGCACACATGCACGCACACACACACACACACACACTTCATTCCAAGATACCTCCAGATCCTCCAGGTCCTCAGCTGGTTCTGTAAGGTCTACCAGGTCCATGTCCTGCTCCGGGTCCTGCTCCGGGTTCTGTGGTTCTGGTTCTGGTTCTGGTTCCAGTATGGTGGCCCGGGGGCTGCTTCTGCCCCGCAGTGAGCCGTTAGGGGACGGGTTCCCCTCGGGGTCCAGAGAGTACAGCAGCCGCTCCATGGCAGTGAACTTTGGCCTCAGCTTCTCGTTCAGAACCGAGAAAGGCTCAGGGTCTCCCATACTTCTCCTCTCTGGGTCAGTCTCAGCAGACAGACAGACAGACAGACAGACAGACAGACAGACAGACAGACAGGCAGACAGAGAGGCAGGCAGGCAGACAGAGAGGCAGGCAGAACCGAACAGAACAGACAGAGTTTGCTGCTGGAGTTTTAATCTGAGGGCACGGAACATTCACCGTTGCTGCTCCAGAGAGTACGTGAGAAAGGAACTGAGTGTGAGAGAGAGAAAGAGGAAGAAAGAAAAGCAAAGGGGAGGGTGGGAGTGGCAGGAGGGAGGGGAAACTAGCAGAAAGAACTCCTGGAACGGGTTTGTCCAAATTCCTGGGAGGGACGTGCGTGTGTGTGATTCGACAAGTGTTATCACTGCATGACGTCATCGAAAGGCCCTGCTTTAAATCTCTAACTCTATATCTGACATTTCAAAGGAGATGATATCGGTCCTGTCCTGCATTTTCCTCATGTCTTCTAAATCACTGCTGTCGTGACAACGCAGCCGTGCCAACACAAACACAAGCACGCCTGGCAGAGGTGGAGAGACATAGGACAGGGGGAAAGAGAGAGAGAGGGGGTGGGGGTAAAAAGATGGAGGGATAAAGAGACCAGAAAGACAGCTAGAGGAGACTCTTTGATGTCTTTGACACAGATTAGGTCGCTGTGACGTCAGCCACCTGTTTGGTGAGACTTCCCCTGTGATCAGTCATCGCTGTCTAGTGACAGCCAGAGATAACTATGGAAACAGAGAGCCAGAGATTACTATGGAAACAGACAGCCAGAGATAACTACGGAAACAGACAGCCAGAGATAACTACGGAAACAGACAGCCAGAGATAACTACGGAAACAGACAGCCAGAGATAACTACGGAAACAGACAGC
>JAVQIZ010166385.1:0-13691 GCA_036023535.2 Galaxias brevipinnis
CTCTCTCTCTCTCTCTCTCTCTCTCTCTCTCTCTCTCTCTCTCTCTCTCTCTCTCTCTCTCTCTCTCTCTCTCCAGCCCTATTAGCACTGGTTCAACTGATCCCATTTCTCTTTGTCTCCATCTCTCTGTGTCTTTATGAATGTGACCTTGGGAATTGAACTCATTGTTGTTTTACAACTAGTGCTACATCCTAGATTCTGGATCAGGACAGGGAGATAAGGAGGTACGTGGTGTTATGTGAAGGACAGTGGAGATGCCACACTGCAGTGTTATCCCTGTGCCACCATCCTGTTGCTGCTTCTGTCTTCCTCTTATCTCCAGAGGGGAGTCCACAACTTTAGAAAACCAGTTTATCAACCCTTACCGTCATTACCATTTTGTGTAAAACAGTATTTTACACTCAGCAATATAGCTTCAAAAATATTGTACAGTATATTAGCTAGCAAATACTCCAAGGCATGCTGTATTTTCTTCACAGTGGCTAGTAACTTATCAGTGCGACTTCATAGGTAGAATGTGGAATGTGACAGCGTCAGTGCTTCTATAAATCCGTTTAAAATGGATTGGCAAATACCCCCAAATACACACCCAAGATATGTTCAAACCAATGCGTTTCAGTCATTACATCTTCACTTACTAAAACAAATTACAAATTTGGTCCCGGACAAAATGTTATTTCCATCCCAAAATCAACCTCGATGCTCCAATCAATAAGAGCAAGTTCCCCCCGACTGTACCCTGCGGACCCATGCATCGGAACTGCTGTCAAATGCTGCAGAGATTGTAAGAGAAATATGGTCAATTGAGCATCACACTGCTGACCTGGGAGAGCTTTTCTTAAGACCCAGCAGATAAACGATGACAGTTAACAGACCAAACGTGACTGTGTTCTCCAATGAGTGTATGAGTATGTGTGTGCCTGAGTGTGTGTTTGTGTGTGTGTGTGCACGTCTGTTCACGTAGACCTACATATGTATTTTGATCTACGAGCTGGAAGCAACATACAAAGCCTGATGGCAAAGTCCTGAATATGGCTCTTATGGGATATAGGCTGGGATGGATCTTACAAGTCAATACTTAAGTTAAAATTAATCTGAACACCTAAGAGGTAAATTCACAGAATGTCAGGCTATCCTCTTAAAATATTTGACAATCGTTTTAATGCAAATGCACTTGGAAAATATCCCAAAATATGTACCTTGATGAGTTTACACCTTATTTGGGCAGAGACCATATGGCTGTTCCGCAGGTTACCCACTCGGAACATTAGACATAACTTCCCGTCCCGCTGCGAGATGACCGCGTCTTGGCTGAACATGAGCGTCTCTGCGCGCTTCTTTGGTTGGGACATCTTAATGAACATGCAACCAATAAGAAACGCATCCACGATAGAACCTAGCAACGACTGAAAAAGAAAAAGAATAATGCCTTCTGGACATTTTTCCGTGATGTATCGGTAGCCATAGCCGATAGTAGCCTCAGTTTCGATAAAAAACAGGAAAGCAGAAGGAAAGTTGTAAACGTTGGCGACACATGGAGTGTAGGACGAGTCGTGGCCGCCAGTTTTTAAGTCTCCACGGATATATGCTATTATCCACCACATAAAGGCCATCACCAGCCATGCGACAGTGTAAGTGAGGATAAATATAAGCAGGTTCCACCGCCACTTTAGGTCGACCAGTGTGGTGAAAAGGTCCGAGATGTATCGACTTGTCTCACCGCCAAGGTTACCATGCTGTACATTGCAGCGTCCGTTCTTCTCTACAAACCGCTGGCGCTTCCTTTTCACGGGCGCAGAGAAAGTCATACCCCGATTGGTGTTCACCACCTGATAGTCCTCGCCAAATTTTCTTCGTATTGCGGACATAATCAAAGAATGAGGTCAACAATAATATCCTTCGTATAAGTTTGGCACTCCTATGCAAATTCCACGTTCACGTTACTGAAATTCCATAAGGCTCCGTCCATCCTAATTACGCGCAAGTGAAGGCAGATTGTGCCCATAGGTTGTCAGAACAGTCATTACGCATGTCATCTTTCATCCCTTCATTAGTCTTTCTCATAACTTTTTGCTGGTTTCCCATTTCTTATTACCAAAAAGTAATACACTCAAACAATACGTCATTGGCTGCTTCAGTGTTTTCCAGTCCGACCAGCCACCCTTCTGTTTGGGACCCCTGTCCGAGGTGTGCGTCTCGATCTCGCACAGCGTGTCCCTTTCTGCGCACTCGTCCACTTGGATGAGTGACTTGAGAAGAACTGCGGCATGCGATGCACAAATGTATCCGTTATATGTCATTGGTTATTGAGCGATGAATGAAAGGGAGTTTAAGCCACCCAATCAGATATGGTACGTACAGAGCCAGCAGAACGAGTTAAGGTGCCCAACCTCGCGATGTATTATTTACCTGCGGCTGCGCATAATATAAAAATACATAATTTGAACTCAATCTAGCAGTTGGGATATTTAGGCGTTTGGTGCTATCAGGCTATCAAATATTATACAAAAGTTTATTATTCAACACAAACTTGCATTAAATCCGACGCTTTATAGACCCTACAATATTACAATTATGACCTTGTTCACATACCTATTGACTATGTGGTTCCCTCTAGTGCTTATGGTACCATAGTGCAGTACAGGTTCTATTGTGAGCAGTCAGACTCAGCAGAAGTGCAGTTCAGCTGAGACGTCAATAAATACGCTGCATGTTGCACCAGCTGTTTTCCTAAATCTTATGCTGTATCATCACATTTACACTATGACTTCGTTCAGTCAACGGAGGTATAATGGCCACAAAATTGCATTTCATTGACCCAAGCGCGAAAGCTTTAGGCATGCCATCTATCTGGGTCATGGCACCCATTATAACCAAAAAGAACATTCAAGTTTCATTGAAAATAAAATCCAGTATATTGAAGCTTAAGTAGCCACAGTACAGACATAATCTCCACAATGGTAAGCATTAAAACTGATGCCTATGCTATTGCTGTTTACGCCTATATTTTAAATATTGTTAGACAAGTATGAGATATTAAAGTCATGGAGCGTCTGCTTCATTGCATTAGTAACATCGTTTCTGAGCAGACACAATTGTAACACAACTATAATACACTAATATCAGAACATCGCCAATGCCTGAAATAGGACAAGAATGACACAACGGTAAGACTCTTAAGTGCAAATGCAAATTAGGTAGATTTTTTTTATTTAACAGTGCCGACAGTGCACTGTGGACGGCTTCACTGCAGTGGCCCTGTCCTGACTCCTGTCTCCTCTCACGACCCGTCCCATAGACCCACAATTCCCCGCGCCAGGACAAGATGGAAGAAAGCAGCGGTCGCAAGAGAACAATGTTTTGGCAATAAAAACGCAAAGCAGCGAACAAGGGAACAAAAATACTAACATTTACACCGAGCCGCTGTCATGTGTAAGTAAGTGAATTATCAAAGTGCCATTATTTTTCAAGCACTGCTTTGAATTTGTCGAAGTACACGCGATCAAAATGCCAAGCAAATCGCTCGCGCTACCGAGAGATTCGCCAAAAGCCAGCATCATTGTTTAGGTGCATGGCCCGTAATTTTGGGTTTTCGGTTGGAGATGCTAACCTGAAATGGCTAGCAGGGGTTGTTTAGCTTGCTAACTATAAAAAAAGCTAAAGCCAGCTAGCTCATGGTTGCTACTGGTAATAGATGCAGTTCATATTTTTGGGTTTATTCAACGGTATGGACCAAAATTAAGCATGTTTTAAGTGAACCTGCGAACTAATTGTAGATAAAACCAATATTGTCCCCAGTTAAAGCTAGCCACTTTCCTTGCCAGCTAACGTTCTTTATCTACCAGCTAGATTGTTATGACGTAAGCTAGAAGCCCAAGCTAATCTTACGTTAGCTAGTCAAATTTGTTTGCTTTACTTGAACCTGAATGAATGCTTAAAAACGTGTTTTCTGTGATTGTTTAGATGACAATAGTGGCACATTTTATAACCACGTTAGCTATTCATTAATTTAACGTAGGTTAACATTAACGTAACCTTACTAATGCAATACCAGGCATTAGCAAGCTGTTTGCATCGCTAGTTGTAACTGGAATCTTGATTTGGCGAACTAGTTTGCGCTAGCTAGCTTAATAAGCAGATGGCTAACGTTCAATGACAATGAATGTTAACCTGCCGAATTATTCATCTAACGCTGGCTACTTTGGGTTGCTTTGTGCACACTAGGTGGCTAGTAACACACGAGATACCAGGAGAACGTGAATTGTTGCAATCTGTAAACTAATATGTTCTTGCTTTAGCGAAAATTAAAATTAAATAAAGGTTAATATTTATGGCCAATGTATAATTTTCTCATTGAATTTAGGTTAACTATACCATGGTTAGCTTTCTGTAGCTAAACATCACAAGCTCAGTAGTTCAATGTTGCGCAGCCAAATGGTCGACAAGACAAAACAATAAATGTGTGCTTGAGCCATTCTTTAAATTAAGTCATACTGCTTAACCGATATGACCTAAATTTTTTATGAAAATGTAAATCACTTGACTTGTACTGCAGGACCACCAGTGTTGGTGAAACGGGATTGTTTTAATGTTTTATGTACCAACATTGCAATTATTGGCTCGGTATTATAATAATCTTTTTGTGTTCTATAGATCTAATGAGCGTTAGCCTATGTATGGGTTACGTTGCTTTAGCAAAAGCAGTTTGTTATCAAATTTTGTAGGTTATCTTGGTATAATTCCAAGTCAGAATCCCCTTGCAGCTAACGTTAACATCATCTTTGTTTGGTTAGCCAATGTGTTGCATGTGATACAAAATGTCGCAGAAAACACGTGATTAGGATGTAATATTTCGATGGAATTACATTTCTCCTGCTATTCAAAATATTTTGATGTGATTGAGGATATCTTCAAATAATGCTAGAAAGATGTGCAGACATCAAGGAAACTAGAGCTCTACTTTTAACATATATAACTTGATTGTTTTGAATATTGTGTACTAATTTATTATTTAGTACAGTGATAAATTGTATTGCAAGTCTAAGTACTGTTCACTTCGCGTATCTAATGTTTTCCACATTGTTTAAGAATGTTACATGATTTCAATCATGGTCTGTCTGGGCACATCGGTACTATCACACGTGGAATGTCTGCATTACTGAGGGCGAAATTAGGCTGTTAATTAACCAAATACAGCTGGGACTCTTGCCTAAACTAATTTAGTGTGTAAACAAAATAGTTCAAGTGTGGTATCTTGCCTGAGAGCTATTCAGCAATGCTAATCTTGGGCTACACTGAGTTTAGTAATTTGTACATTTTGTTACCCCAGTTAGTGTGGGCTTTGGGTGGTGGGACTCCTTAAAGACTTATGTAATATTGAAAATGTTACCCAGGTCTACCTGGCTAATACATTTTATTTTTTATTAACCTGCGTTGTTTCAATTCATTTTCAATTCAATTCATCACAAGGCTTTAAACATCAGGTAATAAACCGTCATTTCTGCCTTATGCTTATTCATGCAGTATTGCAAAAGGTAGAGTTCATGACTTACAGGAACATAGTCAGGTCATTTAGGATCCTTCACGTGTAGACTGTCTTAAGATGGTGACTAAATATGCTAGGAGCAGCTTGATTGTCTTGAACCAACACGCTGGTCAGCTGCAATTCACCCTTATAAATTGAGATCCATGGTAAAACCCAATAATTCCAAGTTATTAATGTAAATATAGAAAACAATTATTCTTTGCCCATGCTACTGGCTGAATGACTGGGACTTGCATTGGTGTATTTCTTATGCATTTTAGACATACAATTCCAGTGTGGATTGAAGTCATTCTGGGCTTTTCCTGTCAGTGCATCCATACTAAACAGACCCTTTTCTTTTCTTACAGGATATCCCCCTGCATTCCTCTAATATTTTAGCCCTCCCTGGCCCTCGGCCCCCAGCCTCACCCCCTTGCACAAGCGCCAACACTCCACCATGAGTATTATCCAAGACAAATTAGGCAACGAGTTCCTGCGCAACGGCGGCATGGACCCCAACTTTGCGCAGGGCATGCTGATGTTCAGCCACCTGCCGCCCGTCACCAGCTTCACGCGGCTCTCCTCCCAGTCGGTCATGGGTGACCTGCCCCAGGAGATGATCATGAAGAAGGAGCGTGACTCGCCCCCCGACCACGCCGCCTCAAGCCACTCGGGCGGCTTCCTCCAAGGCATGGGCATCAAGCAAGAGCGTATGAGCGAGCTGGACTACCGCCTGCCCCTCTACGGCGGGGGAGGAGGGGGCGGTGGCGGGGTCAGCTGCGTAGGGGGCGCCGGGAAGAGCGGTGACATGCTGGAGATGCCCTTCGGAAACCACCACGGCCACCAGGGCATGCTCCTGCACGACCTCAGCCTCAGCAATGTCCGGCCCATGGGCGAGCCGGTGAGGAAGAGCGATCTGTCGGGGGGGGGGTTGTGGTTTATTGTCTTGAAAGATAGCATGCGGGTGAATGTTTTCTGGCTTTGACATTTCCCTTATTCCCCCTGGAGATGCTGAGTAAAGGATCAGAATATTGTCTGGACATTGCCCATAAATAAGATGGCCTTTGGGCTCCGTGTAGTCTGCCCATTTCTGTCCTTATAGTGCCCAACCGGTGAGAGCTTTGCATTTTGCTTTTTCCTCAGATGTCGAGTAAACCAGGGAAAGAGGCAAAAGAGTCGTCGGGAAGAAGACGGAAAGGCAACGGGGAAGGCAAAGTCCGGCGGAAACGCGGGGACGCTGCTAAGGTACAGCGTTTTTCTTTTTGATGGACCTTATGTCTATGTTCAGTACATTTAAAGAGTAAAGTTCTACCTTCAACACTATAGCACAGCTGCCACCCAAACTTGTCCTGTGTGTACCCATTGCGCAGGCCATGATGCTGGACGCAGACGGGACGTGCCTGTCTCCGAACACCAAGCCGCACATCTGTGAGCACTGCAACGCCGCCTTCCGTAGCTCCTACCACCTGCGCAGGCACATGCTCATTCACACAGGTGAGAGGCTCTCAGTGCTCTCACGGCTCAGAGAAGCAGGAGGGGCCAGACAAAGACCCATAGCTGCTAGCCAGGCATGAGTCAAAGGGGCTGAGTCACCTGCTAGTCTCGCAAGATGCCTGACTCACCCGCTTTTTCTGGGAATTCATGAAACGTGAGATGGAAGATGTTTTTTGAATGATTGCTTTCTGCGGTCCCTGTTGCTGCACTCACTCGCTCAGGAATACCTTTTGAGTACCAACAGCAGACTTGACTTTGAATTCAATCGATTTGGTTTGTTTAATACAAAGTGCTCCAAGTCATTGGGATGAATGGATTGTCTTTCCTTCCCGCCCTTAATGGATCCTTAATTAATGTGCATATTGGGTGATTGTATTTTTGATCGCACAGGTGAGAGGCCTTTCCGGTGCAGTCAGTGTAACATGAGCTTCATCCAGAAGTATCTGCTGCAGCGGCATGAGAAGATCCACAGTGGTGAGGAAGTCTCCCCTCAAGACATTCTTCTCTGCTCACTTTTTAACCACTGCTCGAGTTTGGGCAGATCTGTGTTTTGCGGCGTCTGTAATCCGGTGGGTCTGTTGGTTGTGTGCAGGGGAGAAGCCTTTCAGCTGTGACCAGTGCAACATGCGCTTCATTCAGAAGTACCACATGGAGCGGCACAAGAGGACGCACAGTGGAGAGAAGCCATACCGATGTGAAACCTGCCAACAGGTCCTGATGTTTTCTAAGGCTGTTGTTATTAATGCTGCTCAGCTCAGTAAAAGGTCCACTCAGCATGGGTTGGGTATTAGCAGGGCAATTAAAAGCTTAGTGTTTGTGTTTTCTAATGTTTTTATGTGTTTATACTTAGTGAAGTGAAAATGTATTGAGGTTGACTATTTTGTCACTACTTAATCTATTGAAACGTGGAAATATTTGTACTGTTGGAGTCCTACATATCTTATTCCGTCAGTGTTCCATTGATATAATCTCTCCACCTTTCGTTGGTCTTTTCCCCGCTGCAGTTTTTCTCGCGAACAGACCGGTTACTGAAGCACAAGCGGACGTGTGTGGAAGCCTTAAAGAAGGGCCTGGACCCCAGCATGCTGGAGCTGGACGACGGGGGCCTGGGCCAGGGCAGCTATTCACTCACTCAGGGAAACGGCACCACCTCCACACGCAAGAGGGGCAAGACCAAGAACGGCGAGGGCGGCGAGCGCAAGAGGAAGAAGGCCGCCTCTGCAGCAGCGGGCTCCTCGTCGGGCGACATGCAGGGCATGGGGATGGCCGGCTACGGCATGGAGCACACCTCGGACTCCGGCCAGGGCCCCAGTATGCAAGGACGCACCCCCAAGATGGGCTACAAGAAAGGGGGCCGCAAGGGTGCCGATAAGAGCCTTATGTCCCTGGAGGAAGGCGGCTGCTCGTCTTCCTCGATGCACGGCCAGAAGTCGGGCTCTCTAGAGCACTCGGGCGGCCCCGGCCTGGACAGCATGGGGCTGCTCCACGTGTCGGCCAAGCAGGGCCCCGCCACCAGCAGCAACTACGACGACGCCATGCAGTTTGTCAAGAAGCGCCGGTACCTCCACGCCGTGGCCAACGACTACAGCGGCGTGCACATGGCGCCGCAGGGCAGCAGTGTGATCCAGGGCTCCCTGGGGCCCGAGCCCACCCTGGCCATGCTGGACTCGTCCCCCATGGACAAGCACGACAAGTCAGTCATCCCTGACGAGGTGCTGCAGAGCCTTCTGGACCACTACAGCCACAAGGCGGAGGGGGCCCACCACCACCACCACCACCACCACGACGTGTCCTTTGACCTGCCCGACCACCCGCACCACGTGGACCTGCAGCCGGCCGCACCTGTCACACCAGAGCTGGACGACGACGAGGGGGGCGGCGGGGACAAGCTGGTGGTGATGAGCGAGTACTCCAAGTTCCTGCTGCAGGCGCTGGAGCGCACCAGCCACCACACAGGGCCCTTCCCCCCTCTGGGGCCGAGCGGGCCCTTCCCCGGCCTCCTGTCCAGCAACTCCAGCCCCACGGGGCCTCTGTTCTCAGACAAGCACGTCTACTCCACCTCGCCGCTGGATTGCGGCTACCCGCCGGCCGTCTCCTCGCCGCTGCCCATCCCGTCCTCGTCCTCCTCCTCCACGTCCTCCAAGTCCCACTACGGCATGATGGTGGGTTCCCCAGCCCAGGCGGCCTACCACCTCGGGGGGCTGGAGTCCAGCGGCCACCACCAGCAGCAGCTCACCCCGTCTCAGGAGCTCACGGATCAGCTTGAGAAGCAGCACTCTCCGGGCTACAGCCTACCGTCTCAGGAGCTGACCGCCTCAGGACCCCCCAAGGAGCAGCAGCAGCAGCAGCCGCAGCAGGGCAAGGCCCCGGGCAGCAACGGAGCCTCCAATGGCTCCAGCTACTCGGACCTTGAGCCACCCAAGGAGGCCGACCTGCGGGCCACCTACCAGATTGAGAACTTCGCCCAGGCCTTCGGCTCACAGTTCAAGACGGGCCGCCGCACCCCGCTGAGCTACGGCACTGACCCCGGTGCCGAGGTTGACCACAGAATACGGACTCCTGTGTCAGAATTCTCAGGGTACAGTGGTTTGTTAGCTGACGTCAGCGAGCCAGTTAGTACAGGATCGAAAACCCCGACAAGCCAAAGTTTCAGGTAAGGGTTAAACGAGGTGAACCTCGTTGGGGTTGTTCATTCTGTTATTGTCTATATCCCTATACCCTCTCAATTATCTTCTTGTAGCGAGGTCAACTTTCTTCGTCATTTTTAAACACTGCCATTAAATGTTAATATGAAAACTCTACCAGGGAGGGTCTTCGAGGCCTCAAATGCAATTTTTTAAATCCTATTTTGTATGATGTATTTAGTCTCATGATTTTCTTTTAGTGTAGTTGGTATGTTATGAACGTAGATCTCATTGTAATTTAAAAACAGTTCTAGGGTAGCTATGAAGTTGCTTGATTATGTTTCTTTTCTCAAACTTTGTTTTACCAATCATCATACAGTTGTAAAGTAATCGTGAATGATGTTGATTATTTTAATAATAATAAAGTTGTGGCAGGGAAAGGCCCAGATTCAAATGGCAAAAAAAGTATATATTGTCTGTTACAAGAAGCGAATTACTCAGGAAATAAGCAAAATTGTGTAATAAGACTTTGTTTGATGCGATGCAATTAGCACACTTTTTACAGGTGTACTTTGAAACTACAAAGATTTGTTTGTTTTTTACTACTCAAAAAGGCAGTTGTAGATGTTCCAACGTGTTACTAGAACATGTAGCTGTGATATTACTACGGTACTCGTGTCAATGTGAAAACTGACTTTTTGGGACACAAGCTGATGTTCATTTCATTTCTTACTTCAAACTTATGGTGCGCATGATTTAGGCTTGAAATGAAGATGGTTTGACTTGCATTGATATACAATACTGTCTGCAAGTGATACAGCCTGCTCTAGCATGCACCCAATCTGGATGAAGTCACCAGCAGCCTAGGAAACGACACCCTTAGTTCAACTTCGACCACAGCTAGTACCTTCTTTAAGGCGTGTGCCTCTGGCCACAGTGATGGGGAGTCACTCACACGCAATAGCCCCTTTGCAAGGTCTCATGATATTGTTGCTGGAACGTTCTTTTTTTTTTTGCCCCACTTTGTACTCCACTCGTTGCTGTTCCTTTTTGTCAATGGAATTAAACAAGCACTTTTAACAATTCATCAAAAACATAAACACCTATTCAATTGCATATTTGATAATTATTCTAAGAGGAAAAAACTGTGAATGGGGTGGGTGGGACTATGGGCATTTTGATGTATTTGGTTTCTTAAGGGTCATAAAGGGTGAGGGAAGTTTTTTTTTTATTATTATAGTTTGTCCGTTGGTGTTAAGATATATGCCATAACTTTGATATACGATGTACTGAGAGACCTCCTTGTATTTAAGTTGTTTTAAGAGGGGTGTGAGTATGCTGGAATCCAATGTTTTTAGCCTCACTGTTGAAATGATGACTGCTGGATGCAAACCATTTTTTTGTTTATTTATTCGTACCGAACCGTGATGTAACTGAGTAGCAGATATTTTTGGTAAGTAATCACAGGACCTAAACAAGTTTATTTTTATTTTTTATATATTTTTTTCTCTCTGTATCCTGTGGAATGAGGAATTGTAGTTTGATAAGGCTTCTGTGACTCACAGCCCGGTAGTTACGGTGTATTCCCCCAAAATGCAGTCCCACACATGCAAGTATAAACAATGGCCTTCTTTGTCTTCCACGGTCAAAGCCATTCTGTCCCGGCACCCGGGGTTGATATTTAATTTAGTTCATTTCCTGTGAGCGCCCCCCCTACTCACCTCCTTTTCCTGTGTCTAGGGAGCTCCACAGCCAAAAGACTTTGAAGCTGCTCAGATCACAGAACAAAGACTGACTGACTGGCCACTTCCCTCAAAAAACACACTATGCTTTTTAAAAAAAGAGAAACGCAAAAGTAAAAAAATTATAGGATTGACCTAAATATACCTCATATCATTGTTGAAGCGTACGAAAGCAGGGACACGCGTTTCATGTATCTAGAAATATTTGTAGTATAGGTTCAGCATATTGTATAATCATGTAACACCACCCGTGTTTACAATTATAGAGAGCAATTGACTCGTTTAAATACAAATGTATTATCTTATTTGTTTTGTCTGTAAGAGCATTCAAGCCAAGCAGTGTTGCATTCTAGATGCCTCATAGAACTTGTTTCTCATGTCGTTATATCCCTTATTTTTGTTACTTGCCATGTGTTTTGATATGATCTAGAAGGATATTGTTTACAAAAATGTACAAAAACACTAAAAATGTGTGTGTTTTCATAATTTTTTGTTCCCGTTTCCTCCGATATGCATGATATGACGTTTTTGTATGGCTTTTTTCTGATCGTCACGTCAAAACCAAATTTTGTAGCAGACGCCTCCCTATCCTTTGTCTTATGTTCTAGACCCTTGTGATATGATTTTCAGGGCTATTCCTGTTATTGAGTTTATGAACTGATTAGAGAAGCCAATAAAAACTTTTTTGTTACGAAAAATGCAATTATTTTATTGTTCCTCCGTTAATGTTACATGCATTGTTCTAGGTATCATTTCTTTTGAAGATATCATTTGTAACTTACATAAAGGTAAATCAGTATAATTACTTACTCTAACTAAAGATGGATTGGATCATCTACGAATGGTAAATTGAGCTTAATGTAATGTCAGTTACCAGCCTCAAGAACCCCCTTTCTACAAAACAGAATCAGTCTTTCTACCTTGAGGCTTGAAATATGTTCAAAATTCCCTCTGCAGATGGCAGCATTCATCAGCTTATTTATATTTATGTAGTTCCCTTATGACATTTACACGAGAATTGGAACGAATAAAGTGTGCAGCCCAACCAACCTATTGAACTATTGAAAAGATAAATGTTGGAAAATAAATGTTTGAATTTGCCCTTTTTATATCAAGGTAGGGCTAGTAATTGGCTTGTTCGGTTTTGTATCTTGTACACACCTGTATGTTTTTACAATAGTAAGTTCCACAACTAAAACATTTAACATGTAGAGGACAAGGAGTAGGGGATTTCAAATCTATACTAATCTTGGTTTGGGTAAATTATAGAGAAAAGTTCCCAATAAAAAGTTTAAGCCAACCACATTTCACTTTTGTTCTTCACCAAACATGATTAGGAGTTAAAATGGGATTCAATCAAAAGGCTTTTACATCAATTTAGTTTTGCCTCGCTGCTGATATGTAGAACTTACAAGTTTTATTTTATTTGATAATCAAGTGCATTTATAGTCTGGCATATTTTAATAAACAAGCAGACATAAGGAAAATATAATGGGCTTGAGGTGTGTAATACCAATTTTATTGGTAGAAGGGCCCTGGTGGATTTTCTAGAGTGGCAAATTGTGTTGGAACGGTGTGTCTGTTATGTTGCAATGGTTCCTCATCTTGACAGGTGGCAATGGCACGTAAACCACTCATCATTCTCAACCCTTCCCGTACGAAACCCCACAGCAGTCAGTTCTACAGGGGTTTTCTCACACTATGCCACTTGTTCTTCAAATGCAGTTCACTTGATGTGGACTTTGAACGAATGTGCTGACTTGTGAGATTAAGACGGACTGTTTAAGGAGTCCACTTTGGGATCTGGGTTGCTCCGGAGAAGAGGCGTTGGTGTTGGGCTCAATGAGTGAAACATCAATAGGCCTACCAAATTTTTTTAAATCTATGTAAAACTAAATAATGTGAGCTCTTGTTAGATGAAAAACTGTAATTTGTCATAACAGAATGACAGTTGCAAAATCCACTCATGCCTGTTATGGATTATGGCGATATTGTGTACAACATACACTCACTGGCCACTTTATTAGGTACACCTTGGTAGTGCCGCCGGGTGGGACCCTCTTTTGTCTTCAGAACTGCCTTAATTCTTCATGGCATAGACTCAACAAGGTGCTAGAAACATTCCTCAGAGATTTTGGTCCATATCGACATGATAGCATCACTCAGTTGCTGCAGATTTGTCAGCATCACATCCATGATGCGAATCTCTCGTTCCACCACATCCCAAAGGTGCTCTATTGGATTGAGATCTGGTGACTGTGGAGGCCATTTGAGTACAGTGAACTCATTGTCATGTTCAAGAAACCA